>PVJA010010032.1:0-58623 GCA_004027025.1 Myocastor coypus
TCTTTTTGAGACAGGGTCTCGCTATGCAGTTGAGGCTAGTCCTGAGCTCACTTTTGTAGCCCAGGCTGGTCTCGAACTCGCACCAATACTCCTGCCTCAGCCTCCCGAGTGCTAGGATTACAGGCGTGCGCCACCACGCCCGGCCTTTTTCAATTTTTTGATACAGGGTCTCACTACATTGCTGAGTCGCTCACATGAAATTCCAATTTGTAATCCTCTCTCTGAGCTCCCCAGATGCTAGGATTAGAGATATAGGTCACTATACCCAGCTAGTGCAGTGCAGTTGTTGTTATTTAAGTAGCTATTTGCAAATAAGAATATTGCCCGTACACATATTTGAGGGTTTCACTTTGTGTTTTTGGCTGACCTTGACCTCACTATGTAGCCCAGGTTTCCCTTAACCTTGAAGCAATCCTCCCACCTCAGTCTCCAAATCCCAGGATGACAGGTGTGTACCAGAATTCCTGACTAGAGTCTATATTTTTTACTATATGTGACGATGGAAGATGGAACACAACAAAGATTGGCTAGCAAGAAAGACCCCAAGCTGGAAATTCAGGAAGGAAAAAATATGCCATAGAACACCCTACAGATGTTTACAGAACATTTTTTATGTATAGAGAATCCAGCCAATTATTAGAGAAGTTATGGAGGTACGTAAAATGCAGGTCTTACCATCAATGAACTTAATAGTTAAATGGAAGAGACACAGTCGCATCACAAATCACAGCACAAGTTATTAGAAAGACTTGAAAATTACTTTCGTGATATATAGGGTGTCTTATTTAGAGATACAGGTGGCAAATTTTATATATACTAAAATGCATCCACTAGACATGTAAATTGAATTATTTTCAGCAAATTTACTCAAGAATGAAATTATCACTGCAATCCAGTTTAGAACATTTCCACTACTAAGAAAATTCTCCCATGTGCTCCTCTGCAGTAAATCCCCAACACCTCTCCCTAGCCCCAGTAACCATTGATCTGTTTTCACAGAACAGCCCTGAGTCTACAACTAATTCCACCCTACTGGACTTTTCTGAGGTCTCTGTACCGTGCTGCTAGTAACACAAACTAACCCAACCCCTGTGGTCATGACCTTCTAGGAATTTCTCCTCCTGATGTTTTCCTTGGTTTTCTTCTTCAGCCTTGGTAATTTCCTTGCACTTACCCTAAAACTTCAGAGGATTTTTCTGCAAGTCACCAACAGAACCTGCTCTCTGCACAGTTCTTTCTGCTTTGGCTTTCCCAAACTCCCAACTGTCTCCACAACCAGGACACTCCTGAGTTTTACGTGAGCTGGGGTCCTTGCAGATCTCTTTTCTCATCCATTTCCTTAGCTCATGGATCACTGTCTTGCTTCACTTATTGTTCAGTGTCTAAAATCCACTGCCTCACATATTTTATCCAGTTTTCTAGGTGTTTAAGATGGAAAGTAAGCCCAGTAATTTCACTATGACTAAAAGTTCTATTTGAGATGGCTTTTTTTTTTTTTTTTAACTATTCCTGGGTACCACCTATCTATGGCCAGTTCTGTATAATACAGTTACTTCTCAATCATTTAGTGGTAGATTAAATCAGTTTTGAAAAAAAAAAAGGCAAATATAAATATATGGGTATACTTTACAAGTTTAAGGATGATGAGAATCTATGAAAAACTCTATACGTTGCTGTGACCCTTAATATTTGTCATTTTTCATGCATATATGTTGTACTCTGAATAACTACTTTGAAGATAACAATAAGCAATGAGTTAACTATTATTATTCTCCTATGATCTTGTTTTGAAATTTTGGTTCTTTTCCATAAAAGTATATATATATATATATATATATATATATATATATATATATATATATATTTACCTTGCACCATATATTGAACTTTGCTATTAACCCAAAACTGCTCCAAAAATAAATTCTATTAAAGAAAATCACCCCCCCCAAAAAATTGTCATTTTATGTCAGTCTAATAAGCCCTCCCTTTCCAAGCCAACATATATACATGCTATCTTGAACTTTACAAAGAATGGTGAACAGAGTCAAATGGTTCATTCATTTAAATTTTGAAATTGGGGTATGAGCACTGGGGGGTTAACCCCGGGCCTCACATATGCTAAGCACATACTCCACCACAGAGCCCCAGCACTAGCTCCAGTTTATTAGTCTTACATTTTAAAAAAATAAATGAAAAATAAATAAATAAATAAATAAATAAATGAGCTCGTCTTGTAACCTTTTGCCTGATACAATAAGTTGGCTCCAAGAAGAGGACAATAGCAGTGATGGAGTGGTGGAGCACTAATGGCACAACCAGCATCCCACTTGATGCACAAGGGCAGTGGGGCAAGCCTTGCAGAGATTTCGGGGATGCAGAGTCTGCTACTGAACGTGTGTGACCACTCATCCAGGCCACTGTTTGATATTTCTGTCATATTTCTAGTGACATGTCTATAATGGTAGAATGACATACATTCATTTATCAAGATTTTGGGTTTCTAGTGACAGAAATTCTCACCCACATTAGAGAAGGAAAAAAAGGGAATTATGACTAAGTGTTAGATCCAGCTGGTTGTGGGGACATAGAGCACCCAGAAGGCTAAGGCAAAAGGATTGCCACAAGTTTGAGGCCAGTTCGGGCTAAACGGTGAGTTCAAGTCTAGCCTGAACTACATGGTGAGACCCTGTCTCAAAAACAAACAAACAACAAAACAAAAATGTGAAGTCCATAGTTAAGTTTACTCTTCAGGTGTGGCTGGATATAAAGGGGCAAAATAAGTTTTCATGTTTCTATTTTCCCTCTCCAAATCTAGCTCCCTTTCTTTTATGTTAACTCTATTCTTAGACAAATTCTCCCACTCTAACAGCAAGATAGCTGCTCACACTGCATATTTCAAAGCATTCCAAACAGTGTTCCCAAGATTGGCTTGAACTAGCCTAGGTCATATATGTGTTTGTGATCATTTGGTCAAGGAACTGAGACTTGTGATTGACTTAGGCCAAAGTCATGTACCTACCTTAGAAGGGTCAGAACAGGGATAGCTCCTCTCAGCTCTTGGGGTCAGCAATTGACTGAACTGGAAGATTCCTTCAATCTAGAAGACGAAGGCCAGCCTGTCTAGGCAACATAGCAAGATTCTGTGTCAAAAAAACCCAATGTTCTTATTATTAACCTTAGCTCATGCTATGACATAGGGAAGGGAAAGGATAGGAGAAGAGGATTTTTTTAAAAAGAAGCAACCTGTGCTATGTACATGTATCTACTCGCCAAAATAACTGCATGAATTACAAACATGTGCTAACAAAAAATTTTAAAAGATAGAATTGGTAGGAAAAAATCCCGCACCAACAACTACTACAAAAGAACTATAGGGCAGCCCATTCAAGACAACTCCTCTTGCTCAGGTACCTTTCTTATTCTGCATTCTTTTTCTCAATAAATTTTCCTACTCTTAGAAAAAGCAAAGCCAAGCGTGGTGGTGCACGCCTGTAATCCCAGCACTTCGGGAGGCTGAGGCAGGAGGATTGGTGTGAGTTCGAGACCAGCCTGGGCTACAAAAGTGAGCTCAAGGCCAGCCTCAACTGCATAGTGAGACCCTGTCTCAAAAAGACAAAAAAAAAGAAAAGAAAAGAAAAGAAAAAGCAAAGGTACAGTTTAACTATGACAGTCTGCATTACCTCCCCCACTCTTGCTACAACAACTCTTACTCTGATTATCTGAGAATCTGAGGTACATTGTGCAACAGAACAGATGAAAAGACGATACAATCTGACAGCAGAAATCTTGGAAGGCCTCATAAAAAAGGGAAGACTTTATCTTCAAGATATGGGAGGAACAAACACACAAAGACCACAGACAGGAAAATGTAGAACAATAAATAGGTCAGGAAAAGGAAAAGGTCGAGGGTGAGACTGTACAGAGGACAAGGAAAGATTAAGCAGGTCCTTGAGCCTCAGACTAAAAGGCTGGTTGACTTTTATAATGAACATATGAGGGCTCAGGTCTCTAAACTTTTTCTGCAGAGCAAAATAGCAAATATTTTAGGCAAGATGCAAAAATCAGTGATACTATGTAAGTATCTTTGTAGGCAAGATGCAAAAATCAGTGATACTATGTAAGTGCTTAATAATGAGAGAAACAAATGTCCATAAATTTTTATTGATAAAATTCTAAATATATTAATAATGGAGTATAATTACTTTTGCAGTACAGATCTTCCTCATGGAGTCCCCCCCCCACCCCAGCATTGGATCCAAGAGCATTTTAGGCAGGGACCAGCAAGATTCCTCAGCGGTCTAAGGCATCTGCTTAGGAAAGCTTAGGCAACTGCAGGGACCGTGGTTCGATCCTCAGCATCACATGCTGTGCCAGCCCCACCCCCAGAGCAGGCTAAGCTGGCCATAATATAAACAAACAAACAAATAAACAAAACAAACCAAGAGCGTCTTAGGTAAATGTTCTACCACTGAGCTCACCCCTAGCCCATGAAGTTCTTTTTAGAGAATTATGTTTTAGTTATTTGGGGTCCAAAGTTAGTATGCACCATCAACAAATGCATCATACCAGAAAACATTTACCATAAAAATTCTTAGGTGACAAGTTGTCAAAAAAAATCTGCTGTACCTGACCCAAAGACTTTAGTTTGCAGACTTCTTTTTGTGGCTGACTCAGCCTGCCCTGGGGGTGGGGCTGGTGCAGGATGTGGTGCTGGGGATCAAACCACGGTCCCTGTGGTTGCCTAAGCTGTCCTAAGCAGGCACATTAGACTACTAAACCATCTCGCCAGCCCCAGTTTGCAGACTTCTGGACACTAGGGAACCTTCATGTTCTAGAGAACAGGAAGTCATTTGACTGGAATGTTCATCAGGATGAGACATACTGGAGGCAGCAGAGTAATCCTCCATACTTCATCTGAGGTTTCACTTTCCACAGCTCAGTAACTTGTGGTCAATCATAATCCAAACGTATTAAATGGAAAGTTCCAAAAATAAATGATTCATAAGTTTTACATTGCATGTCATTCTGAGTGGCATAAAAAAAGCTCACACTGTCCTGCTCTCCCCTGCCAGGAATGTGAATCATCACATGTTCCAGCACATTTGCATTGTACGTGTTACTCCCCCACTAGACACTTAGTAGCCATCTTGATTTTCAGGTCTACTGTTGAGCTGGACATGATAGTGCATGCCTGTAATCCCAACATTTGGGAGGCTGAGGCAGGAGGATCATTATCATGAATTTGAGGCCAGCCTGGGCTACATAAAGAAGTTCAAGGCCAGCCTGCACTACATACTCAAAAAAAAGAGAGAGAGAGAGAGAGAGAAAGAAATTCAGGTCTATTATTAAGATATCACAGAACTTACATCCACATAACCCTTATTTTACTTACTAATAGCCCCCAAAATGGAAGTTTAATGATGTTAGAATTTGAATGCAAAGAAAAGCCATAAAGAACTTTCTTGGGGCTGGCAGATAGCTCATGGGCACAAGTGCCTGCCTGGCAAGTGCAAGGTGCTGAGTTTGATCCCTGGTTCTGAAAACAAAACAAAACAAAACTTTCTTTATGCGAAGAAATAAAAGCACCAGTAAGATATTTTGCAAGATAGAGAGCACATTCTCCTACTATTTATTGCAGTATATTTTTATAATTGTTCTAGTTGCTTGTTGCCATCAATTTCTTATGGTGCCCAATTTATGAATTAAACTTTATCACAGGTATATGTATGTATATATATATATACGTATATACGTATATATATATATACATACATATATATACATATATATACATATATATATACATATATATATATATATATATATGGAAAAAAACATAGTAAATATAGGTTTCAGTACCATCACTGATTTCCAGTTCCAGTTGGTTGTCTCATAACGTAGTCCTCACAGACAAGGTAGGACCAACATATAGGCTATGCTAGTGATAAGGAGTCTCTCTACTAGAATATCATGAGTTCTGGGAGTGATGCTCAAAGGGGCAGCTCAAGTGAATCAAAGAAGGACCTTGCATCTGGCAGACTGGATACAGCAGCAGTACCACAGACAGACATACTCATGTATGGTGAGTGCCTGCTCCTTTCTTACTAACTTCTTGACAGGGCAGTGTCCTTTAGGCTCTACTTCCAGGCACTTAAGAGCCTTTGAAAAGAAAAGAGAAATAGCTTCTCTCTGCAGATAGTTTTGCAGCTACCATGAGTCAGCATATCTTTGTGATCCATTGTTTGATTACACACCATTCCAGCTGGATCAAATCCTCAGCTATCTAGTAGATAGCCTAATAATCAAGAACTTCTAAGGCTCCTTTGGGTAGACACTGTATCTAAGTGAAACTTCTTTTCCAAAAAGTGGAAATTATGTGCTGTTAAGTTTTGTCTTTAACATGAACCATAGAAATCTTAAGTCTCCAAGGTGTAGGAGGTATGCTTCAAGGATAAAAGGCTGTGGGCAACCGAACCTGGCTTACACAGTGGTCACAGATCCTGTGTGACAGTCAGTGTTACCAGAGACAGATGGTTCTGAATATGGCAGTATGCATCAATTAAATTGTTGTCCAGCCCAATTTCTACAGGTTTATGTTTAAATTGTAGGGCATTAGGGAAATGGTAAAGAGACGTTAAAGCTAAGTTGAGAGGTCAAGAGCCCTAGAAATTAGTGAAAGCAGTAAGTTTGCTCTGTGCACACATATTGGCATCTTCAAGCCAGGAGCTTACTGCTTTCAGGAAATGGTGTCAGGAGCACATTTGCACTTTGGAGGCATTGGCATGGCCTTGCATAGTTAAAATTTTAACCTCAGCACCCTAGTCCAGTCTCACCTACCAGCCATGGTCTGTAAGGATGGTAATTTTGGTGATAAGTAGATACTAGTAGGTGAAAAACTTGCTGAAGCTAAGGGTTGCCTATGAGTTCTGGGTCAGCCTGAGCTCCCTAAGCGAGTTCAAGGCCAGCCTGAACTACATAGTCAGACCCTGTTCCAAGCAAATAAGCAAAAACTTCTACAAGAGGACATCATGTATAATCTCGGAAAAACTCATAAAATGTCACCTTGTGAGCCCTGTGTAGTATAAATATTAGAATGGCCTCAGAAATATGCTACATTGATTTAAATCCTCTGTGGTATCTAGTAGACTAAAATGAGTCATTCAAAACATTTTAAGCCGGGTGTGGTGGCTCACGCCTGTAATCCCAGCACTCGGGAGGCTGAGGCAGGAGGATTGATGCAAGTTCGAGACCAGCCTGGGCTACAAAAGTGAGCTCAAGGCCAGCCTCAACTGCATAGCGAGACCCTGTCTCAAAAAAAAAAAAAAAAAAAAAGACAAAAAAAAAAAACATTTTATTACATATGAAGACTGAGTTATTACATGGCTATGTCAACCCTGTTTCTATACATCAAGTCATATTTGGTATATTATTTTCCTTCAGAAAGCTACAAGAAGGTGCAGTCATGAGGTTATTCTATTTCCTACGAAGTATTGCTATACAGTGAAGAAAAACAGGTATATTTCTTAAGGAGCAAGTGTAAGAGCTATTTGTCAAGAGAGACAAACATCCATGGACTGCTGCCATGAAGCAGCCTGGAGTGCTAGCCTCAAGTATAGTCATTTTCCTGGCCTTCCTTGTGGAGCCTGTCAGCATAGGTAAGGGATTTATCCATAGAATGCGAGTGACAGTCTTTCTGCTCCAGAATAAAGCTATGCCAATATATGTAAATCTGGAGGAAAGGAGAAAGGAAAGTATTCTGTCAAGCAGCTAGTGGTTTAGAAGCCAAAGGATAGTAATGTCAGAGTTAAATGTATTCATATCTGTTCTTCACCCAGATATGCTAGCTAGAAACAGGTCTCTTTCTGTATTTGTTGGCTCTCCTAAAAGAGGGATCAAAAATTCAGTGGGAAGATCTCGGTTCCAGTTGCCCTTTTTGGATTAAGAAGGGCAGTGTTTTCCCAAAATTTCACTTGGCCTCTGTCCCTATGCTAAGTGCAAAACTATGGGGAAGAAGGCAACAGACATTCCAGTAATGGTTTGAATGGTCTGTTTGCCTTTTTTTTCACTTACTATTCTAATGTCTAGATTCTGTGAGACTTGAGATTGATTTTTTGCTTTGGCTTTGCTTTGTTTGCTTTGCTTTGTTTTTGTTTTGTTACAGTGCTAAAGATCAAACCCAGGACCTTACACATGCAAGGTAAGTGCTCTACCACTGAAGAGTATATTTCTAACCCAAGAATGTTTTTGATCTGAAAAATATTCAAAACATCTCATAGGTCCAAAGAAACATCTCAAATTATTGAAACCCAGTTTGGGAAAGCAAACATCCTAGTACAATTTGTAATAGCTAGATCTTGGAAACAACCCAAATGCCCATCAACTGAGGAATGGATAAAAAAAGAGGTTCATACAATGGCGTACCTCTCAGCGATAAAGGATAAACTGGAGACTTTTATAGGTAAACGAATGCAACTTGAGACCATAGTCATGAGTGAAATACATGTAAATGTCATATTATCTCTTTAGTATGAGAAGCTGAAAGAGCAAATAAGATCTAAAATGTACAACAGATGCTGTGAAATGGGAAGAAACTCTTCAAAAGGAAAGAGAAACTGGAATGGAGGAAGGAAAAGCGAAAAAAAGTTTAAAAAGATAGTTAAGATAATTATACTACTAATTTATCTTAGTTCCCTGAAAACAAAGGTTTCTGCTAATATTGTTTGGACAATTAAATGCTAATATCTTGTAGTTTGACTAATTTAAAGATAACAATATATAATGTAGTAACCATTGTTACCCTCCTATTATCTTGTTTTAAAATTTTGTTTTTTTTCTCTTTAAAATAAAAAATTTAATAAAAAAATAAATTATTAGGGCCACGGAGATAGTTCAGCAGGTGAAGAGCCTGGCAGGCACAGGGACTGGGATTTGATCCCTGGGACCACACTCTGTGAGGGCTCTGAACCAGGTGCATAGAGCCCGTGAGACCAGGAGTGATGGCACACACCTGTAATCCCAGCACTGGGGAGGCTGAAAATAGGACCACTGCCAGTCTGAGCTGCATAGTGAGATCCTGTACCAAATACATATTTTTTTTAAAAATTAACAACTTGAAAAATAAAAGCAAGCATCTCACACTATGGTGTAGCACACACAGAAAATCTTCCAAGTTCAGGGTGCAAACTTGATGGGATCTGTGCCCTGGACTGTCCTTACTTCATTCTACACTTCTCTTTCTCCACTTTTCACATTTATTTAATATATGATGGGAATTATTCTAAGCATAGTGAATCGCTCTGTTTTTTCTGTACAATTCTAAAGATGCACAAAAAATAGCAGGCACCCACAAGCAAATGCTGAATTTTAATTCAAGGATAAGTTCAAAATTAGACCAGACTGTCCTTGGAGAGCTACATAAATTAGGAATTTCTATGTTGCCATTTAGGGGGATTGAAAGTTATGTGTAACTTTTCAAAGAGTTCTCAACATAATTTATTTCCAAAGATTTCTCCTAAGAGATAATCTACTTTAAAATAAGAGTCTATTGAGAATAAATTTTTTTCCTGATCTATGAATAGATATATTTATATTCACTCACATATACAGTATATAATTTTTATTAGTTGATGTCATAACTTAGTCACATATATACACAAAGAAGTTTTTCATAAGTAAATCACCAAAAGACTCCCCCAAACCACTTTAATAATGAATGTCAACTTAGTCTAGTTTGTAAAGGAAACTCATGCTTTCATTTTGCCTTAAAATAATGATGTATAAGTTGTATAGTAAATTATTATTTAAAAGCTAATAAGAGTAAGAAAACAAATTATGAAGTAAATTAAAAAGTTCAAATTTTGCCTGGAAAATGTTTTTGGCAACTCAGGAGATAACTGCGTGTGATAAAGAATACACTGAGTAGTTATTCCTATAACTCAAGTTGTTGTTTTTTCTTTGCGGGACCCAGGTTTGAACTCAGGACCTTGCACTTGCCAGGCAGGCACTTGTGCCACAGAGCTATCTCCCTGGTCCCATATTTAGCACATGTATATTTTATATTTTTTAAATTTATTTTTGTGGTACCGGGGATTAAACTAAGGACCTTGCGCTTGCCAGGCAGGCGCTTATTCTACTGAGCTAAGTAGTACACAGAAGGGAATTATGCCCTACCCTTAATTTGATGATGAACCAGACAGGTTAGAGATTAAAACTAAGTGATTTCAGAGGATTATCTTTAATTATTAAGTAAAAAAAAAAGTAGTAATAGATAGGATTCTTCTTATTAAGTACGACAAGAAAAGAAGATGCCGAATGACTGCATGATGCATGTTTCAGCTGAGAATAACAAGCAACAGGAAAAATTTTGTAAAAAGTGAAAGTTGTGCATGTGGATATTGTTAGTAGCTTAAACATCCAAATGTACCTAGTACTTTAACCAATTCCTTTAATTAAATATAAACAAAAAACTCAGTAGTTACATCAACTTCTATTTTAGTAATAGGTTTAAAGCCTATCACTAATCTCCTAGTAAGGATGCAGCTACATTTTTCCTTGGGGGGGGGGGAGTTTCTTTTCAGTAGTTGGTTCTGAAAAATATATATTTCTAAAAATAAAATTTAAGACATTTTTGGGGTTTTTTTTTTTGGGGGGGTCAGGACCTCACACCTAGCTGTGCCAATGAACTATATCCCTGGCCCCAATTTCATCAGTTTTGACTTGTAATATGCTTGTTAAAAATTCATATCATTTTCTGCAAAACAATTCTCCAGAAATTTAAATGAAAAGCTTTAAAGTTCTGGTAAAGATTTCCCAAGAGCTCTCATCTCACTTGCTTCCATTTTACTTCTGCTTCTCTGTGGTCACTACTGCTGTGCAGGAAGCAATTTTGCAAGCATTTCTATGGCTGTGAGCCATGCATGAGTCAATTAGATTGGCTTAAGAAAAAAAAAAAAAAAAAACCCTCTCTTTCCAGTTTATAGAGCAGACTAGCCCTTATTCTGTCACTGCATCAAAGTTTATTCTGCTCTTTTGAGGAAGAATACATTAAACTAAAAGAAGGGGGATGGGTGTCTCAATGGGATCAGGGTAGAAAACATCAAAATCTTCTCTACTTTCCTTTAAAAATGATAAAGGAATGCCTTCTGCTGTGCATTTGAAATGCACAGGCAAGGCTCAGTAATCCCTGAGCAATCTCTAGGAATAGGGTCAGGCAGATCCATTCCTCTAGTCCCTTATTTCTCCAGATTTGTTTTGGGTTGATTTAGCTAATTTAGCTAAGTAACTTCTTATAAGAAATTCCCTTTCCATAGGTAGAGGTCTTTATAGATAGACAAGAAAGCCGGTCAGAAAAACACAGTGCCACTCTAAGCCAGTATTTAAGTAAGCTAAATATAGTGGACTAATAAAAGAGTAAGGAAGACAATACAAAAACAGGAGGTAGAACAAAAATATTGTTGATTGTTTTTGTAGGACAGCAGTTTTGCCTTCCTTCCTCTTTTTCTTCCTTCCCTCTGCCCTTCATTCCCATGTGTTGATGAGGCTAATATTAGCCTGAGCTTGCCTTCCCTGAGCACAGAGCAGATGGCAAGGCCAGGTGTGATGAGCACTGAGCTAAGAGAGTCCTCAAAGAAATTCATCTGGAATTTCTGCTTTGTTTGCATCATAAGAACTTACCTGGCCTACCTTAATAAGATAATTGAATCTTATTCTATATAAATAGCCTATATTAGACCTCCAGGAATTGATGTTAGCCTAGCGGGGAATGCACCATGTTTAACTCATCATTTTGTAGTGCCCCCCCCAAAAAAAATCTAGCAAAACACAACACAGAGTAGGCACTCCACAAATATTAGGGAATACAGTGACTTTGTTTTTTTTTTAATGTTTATAAATGCAAATGAATAAAAAAAATAGCATTGAACAGCACACTATGAATATTGGCCCCTACCCAAACATACATTTTCTTTATTTCTGAATTTCTACTTATGTGTTTATTCAAGTAGAATTTCTTCTTTTGCTTTCTTTTTTTCTTTTTCTTCCTCCCCCTCCTCTTCTTCTTCTTCTTCTTCTTCTTCTTCTTCTTCTTCTTCTTCTTCTTCTTCTTCTTCTTCTTCTTCTTCTTCTTCTTTTCTTCTTTCTCTCTGTCTCTCTGCCTCTCTCTCTGTCTCTCTCTGTGTGGAGACTTGAACCAGGGTCTTTGCACAAAGCAACATCCCTATCCCTCTTCAAACTTTTTTAAAAATGTATTTGGTACAGTGTCTACAGCTCATCACACAGATTAGACATGTAATGATCCTCTTGTTTTCAGCCTCCCAAGCACTGGGGTTACAGGTGTGAGTCACCACACCCAAGACAAGGTCACACTAAATTGCCCAGGCTGAGCTTGAACTTACTATCCTCCTGCCTCAACTTTCTAGAATGCTAGCAATCTAGGCATGTGACATCATGTCTGATGAAAAATTTATTATGATGAAGAATTTTTAAAGTCAGCCTCTTACAGTTTCCTACTTAACCCTTATATTTCAGAGGGAGCAGTAATATTCCCATGATGCTTCCAAAGACTCCTCTTTGGTTGTTTCTTCCTAACTCAGTGCACGACATCTTGTACAGACTGCACTGTGTGATGTTATGGTGACTTTTTGGCCTAAAGGAATGCCTTTGCCCTAGACTATAAATTGCTTTAAAATATATAAATATGATAGTTAATTTTATATGCCTGCTCGACTTGGCCTTGCAGTGTCCAAAGAGCTTAAACATCATTTTTTTAAATAAAGGTGCTATGATTAAGACATGATCTAATTGTGTCTCCCCACACATTCCTGTGTTAAAGTCATTGTTCCCAGGCTAATGCTACTGGGAGGTGGTGGAACCTATAGGAGATGGGGCCTGAGAGGCCCTTAGGATACAAGGGACAGGACATAGTTCTGCTACTCCTTGAGTTCACATGAGAGGGTCGTAGTAAAAGGAGAAGGTTTTTGCCATAGAACCCATGCCATTTGAACTTTAAACCTACAAAGCTGTGAGCTAAATAAACTTCTTCTTCAAAGAAAGTGTCAAGTACTTTGTTGTAATGACAAAATCTGATTGGGTATTCTGGAGCAGATTAATATGTTAATAGGTAGACTGAATAAAGTGATGGCTCCCCACAGTATTTGTGTGTGTGTGTTGGGGTAGGTGTGGCTCGTTAAATTCACTGAGGACCAAAATAAAACAGACTAGAGGGGCAAGATTTAATTCTGTTTGTGCCTGACTGCTTGAGCCAGGACACTTACCTACTTCCCTCAGTGTGTCTGGTTCATAGGTCTAACTATACTCCATGCCACTGACTCTTCAGCTGTCAGAATCCTTCTCTTTCTTCCTCTTCCTTTTCCTGCTCCTCCACCTTCTCCTTCTCCTCTTCCACACCCAACTCTTCCTCCTTTTTCTTGGTTTCCTTCCTCTTTTTTTGAGACCTGGTCTTGTTTAGTTCAGGTTGGCCCCGAACTCACTTATGTAGCCCAGGCTGGACATAATTTGTGATCCTCCTGCCTATTAAGTATTGGCACTAGAAGGTGTGGACTACCATGTCGGCCTCTTTGCTTTCTAGATCTTCCAACAACACCAACAACTTTCCTAAGTCTCTACCTGGCGGACAGGAAATAATGACACTTTTCATTATCCATAATCATACAAGCCAATACTTTATATTAAACACACACACACACACACACACACACACACACACACACTTATTTACATAGTAGGGGAAAAATACCTGTTTTTCTGGAGAACTCTTCCTGATAGAGCAGGAAAAATACCTTTTCCCACATGGTAACTTCAATCCTAATATAGGTTTGATCAGTTGGAATTTATCTAATGTCAATGAAATCAATCCATTTCTTTTCACATTCCAATAGGAAAATCATGCCCTTAATCAAGCAAATGAAATAAAATTTAATTTGCTGTGGCAGAAACATGTTATAATAATTTTATGGGAATATAATGAAGAGAATGGTTATTTTTTCCTGGAGGTCAGGATTAGGCTACATAGAAGGTGGTAACATTTGATATGGCTGTAGAATATGAGAAAGTCCTCATCAAATAGGTTTTCTAGGAGAAGGAATATTATGAGCAAAGATAACAGTAAGCAGCTTATAGTATGACTATGTATAGTTGTCCACCAATTTACCTAAGATTCTTAGGGAGCTGTGGCTGTTAGTCTATAAGGAAAAATACTGGGGTTAAAAAAGAAAAATCTCTGGAGATCTGAAGGATTTCTCTCTGGAATCTTTCACTGAGTACTAACCAACACATGCATGAGGGAAAAAAAATACCTGAGGCTGGAAAAAGAAAAGCCAAAAATATTAGAGAGAATAATCCTTGCAACTAATCTACTTGTGGAAATAGTTCGTGCTCCCACAGTAAGACTGAAAGCCTCATAGCTCACAAATAATTAGTTTGAAAAGTTTTGCCTTAGCAAAAATTGGTCTTAGACTCAAAGCTGCTCTTGCTCTGCCCAGTAAATCTCAAACTTGACTCCAAGTGCATCAAAGACCTAAATGTAAAATGCTGAAAGTATAAAAATCATAGAAAAGGAAAATAATCTAAGTGAACTTTGATATGGTGGTGACTTCATAGACACATCAAAAACAACTAAGAAAAGACAGAACTGTTATGACAGACTAATTTAAAGTTATCTGTTCTGTAAAAGACACTTAAATGAACAAGAAGACAAGCCACGAATTGGAAGAAAACTGCAAAATGTATATTCAATAGAGAACTGAGATATAACATATTCAAAGAGTTTTTTAACATAAGAAAACAACCTAATTTAAAAATGAGAAGGGTCGGCAGGATAGCTCAGCAGACTAAACACCTGCTTAGACAAGCACAAGGACTGGATTTGATCCCCAGCACCACATGCTGCACTGGCCCTGCTGAGCAGTCCACCAAGACGGGGCATGGTGGCACACACTTATAATCCCAGCCCTGGCGAGGCCGAAGACAGGGCGATCACTATGAGTCCTAGCTGCATAGTGAGATTCTGTACCAAATACATACATACAAATAAATAAATAAATAAATAAATAAATAAATAAATAAATAAATAAAATAAACATGAGAAAAAGACCTAAAAAACACACTTCACCAAAGCAGATACACACATGTAAAAATAAACTTATGAAAATATGCCCAGATTATTATTAGGGAACTGAAAATTAAAAGACTAGTGTGGCATCACTACCTAATAAATAAGAGGGTTGCTGTTGTAGCTCTGTGGTAGAGCACTTGCCAAGCACGTGTGAGGTCCTGGATGTGACGCCAGCACTGCAAAGACAGACAAATAAAATATTCGTAGTTATAGGTATGAATAATTCATAAACTTATAAATGTTTATTTGTGTTAATCTTTGCAAATGCCAGGGCTTGGTCGTCGTTTATGAGTCATACATCATTAGTCATTAACGCATTTATCCCACTCTCACTGTATAAAACTCCTTTTTAGTGTGTAAACAATTGAGAACATGAAATAATTGAAAGTTTTCTCCAGTTCATATCTACAAATAAAATTTCAAAAAGATAATTTCCAAATAGACAAATTGAATTGGAGAACTTTACTTTTAATGTTCCAGTTTGTGTTCCGGTAGCATTTCATATAGAGTTTGTTGTTCCGTGTTCATACAGACATGTAATGTTTAATTAGTTCTGAATGCCAAAATGGCAATAAAATTTGTGCTAAGTATTTTTTTTTTCTATTGGTAGACAGGGTCTATCGGGTCTCAGTACATAGATTAGACTCATAGTGGTTCTCCTATTTTCAGCCTCCCAAAGCACTGGGATTATAGGTATGCACCAGTCTCAATCACCTTCTCAGCATACCCATGGTAGGGCCAGCACAGCAGGTGGGAATTGAATCCTGGCTGCTGTGCTATGCGTAGCAGGTGCTTTAGTCCTCTGAGCTATCAGGCTGGCCCTGTGCTATATAATTAAAATGTTACATTTCAGTTTTATTGACCTCACACACTTATCAATATATTTTTAAATTTTAAAAAAAATTTATTTATTTATTTTTTCCTGTTTCAGAACCTTTGTTTGTTTATGCACTCATTTTTTTGGCCGGCTCAGCCCGCCCCAAGGTCAGGGCTGGCACAGCATGTGGTACCGGGGATTGAACTACAGTCCCTGAAGCCACCCAAGCTTCCCCAAGCAGGCACTTTAGACCACTGAGCCATCCCGCCGGGCCCCCACTTATCAATATTTTATACATGCAGATTTTTTTTTTGTGGGACCAGGGTTCGAACTCACAACCTTGCACTTGCCAGATAGGCACTTGTGCCATGGAGCTATCTCTTCCCAGCCCCTTACATGCAGATTTTAAAACTGTGCTTTGTATGGATTGAAGAAATACAGTGAAGCTATATCTGTAACTGACCTTACCTACATCAGAAGATATATACATATCTTGAGCAGTAGTAATGACAGGTATGAATTCTAAGAAATTGAATACTAGTATTTAGAGGCAGTATATTTTAGATATATCATCACAAGAAAGATTTTTAGGCTTCCATATTTAGATGCTTGAAGATAAGATGTACTACATATGCTTGTGAAATTATTTGTACACTTAAAATATCCTTAAATGAATATGGATTGAGAATAATATTTCCCAGCACTCGGGAGGCTGAGGCAGGAGGATTGGTGAGAGTTTGAGACCAGCCTGGGCTACAAAACTGAGCTCAAGGCCAGCCTGAACTGTACAGTGAGACCCTGTCTCAAAAAGACAAAAAAAAAAAAAGAGAGAGAGAGAGAGAATAATATTGATGGACCTAATCATCTTGTTGAAAATAGAAACTAGGGGCTGGGGAGATAGCTCCGAGGCACAAGTGCCTGCTGGGCAAGTGCAAGGTCGTGAGTTCGAACCGTGGTCCCACAAAAAAAAAACAAAACAAAACAAAAAAGAAAATAGAAACTAAACAAGAAAAAACAGAAAGCAGAGTAATAAATATAAATGACAAGGCCGGGCGTGGTGGCTCACGCCTGTAATCCCAGCACTCGGGAGGCTGAGGCAGGAGGATTGGTGCGAGTTCGAGACCAGCCTAGACTACAAAAGTGAGCTCAAGGCCAGCCTGAACTGCATAGCGAGACCCTGTCTCAAAAAGACAAAAAAAAAAAAAAAAAAATGACAAAGGAAGTTAAAAATAATTTGCTGAAATGCCAACTGCCTCTCTTCCTAAAGGAAGCAAAGAATTTACAAGAAATAAACTAGGTCCTACTGGATGTGGTGAATACCTATAATCTCAGCACTTGGGAAACTGAGGCAGGAGGACCACTCAAAACTCAAAGCTAGCATACGACTGTATAGTAAACTCAAGGCTTGAACTACATAGACAGACCCTGTCTCAAAGAAAGAAAGAAAGAAAGAGAGAGAGAGAAAAAGAAAGAAAGAAAGAAAGAAAGAAAGAAAGAAAGAAAGAAAGAAAGAAAGAAAGAAAGGCAAGCAAACGTAGGTCTGGCCTGATAGCTCAGGCAGAGCACAGTGGCCCAGGGTTCAATCCCTGGCCGGCCGTGCCAGTCCCACCCCTGGGCATGCTGAGGAGGCCACTGAGACTGGGCGTGGTGGTGCACGCCTGTAATCCTAGTGATTGGGAGGCTGAACATTGGAGAATCACAACGTGCCTGATCTATGTAGTGAGATCCTGTAGACCCTGTCCTAAATAAAAAAAAAAAAGCCGGGTGTGGTGGCACATGCCTGTAATCCCAGCACTCAGGAGGCTGAGGCAGGAGGATCAGTGTGAGTTCGAGACCAGCCTGGGCTACAAAAGTGAGCTCAAGGCCAGCCTGAACTGCATAGCGAGACCCTGTCTCAAAAAGACAAAAAAAAAAAAAAAAAAAAGAGAAAGAAAGACAAGAAAAAGAAAGAATGCCTATATGAGATAGTTTTTATATTTCTCTTGTTTATCCATATAAACACAGGAATCAGCTTGTGATTTCTACAAAATACTTTGAGATTTTCATTAAGATTACATTAACCTTGGCCCGGCAGGATGGCTCAGTGGTCTAAAGCGCCTGCTTAGGAAAGCTTAGGCGGCTGCAGGGACCAAGGTTCGATCCCCTGGCACCACATTCTGCGCCAGCCCTGCCCTCAAGGCAGGCTGAGCTGGCCATAAAAATAAATAAATAAACAAGCAAACAAAAGTTCTGAAACAAGAAAAAAAAAATTACATTAACCTAGAGCAGTGGTTCTCAACCTTTTTAATGCTGTGACCTTGCAATACAGTTCCTCATGTTGCAGTGACCCCAAAACAAAAAATAATATGTTGAGAAATATTTATTACTAATTCCAATAAATAACATTTCACCATGGCATAGCATGGGTTTAGATATGCATTTTCTGATGGCTTTAGGCGACCCCTGTGTTTTGGTCGTTCGACACCCGCCGGGGTTGCAACCAGCGACCCCAGTTGAGAACTGCTGACCTAGATAGAGGTCAATATGGGGAGAACTGACATCCCAAACATACTGAGTATATGGTATATTATTGAATGTTATATTGTTGAATGCCTACCATCCTGGCACTAAGGCAGGAGGGTTGGGAATTTGAGTCCGTCTCAAGCAACAAAGCGAGACTCAGAAGAAATTAAGACTCAAAAAGGATATTCTCCACTTAGCCTTTCTGCCAAATCTCATCAGAGATGCCATTCCTCTCTTTAGCTGTAAGAGCTGTTTTCTGGTTTGAAACTTTTTTGTTAAGCTTATACCAGGGAAACAGCAGCCATGAGTAGGTAGTGAGGGGATACTATTTCCTCCCAAGTATACAACAAGCTGTTCTGGCTTATGTTGCCTTGTTAAGACTAAAAACAATCTGACAAATTTCTCCACTATTCTGAGATCCAGAAATAAATACCAAGTAGATGTTGGCTCCCTCAGGAATTTAGGGGACACTTATGGAGCAGGAATGTATGCACTCTGGCATCGAGGGGATCACTAAATTGCGCGATTCCACTAGTGTTTGTTGGGAGAATATGTCTTGAGGAATTACAAGAAGGAACAAGTTAAAGATCCCAAAATATAAGAAAAAATACAACAACAGAGGGTTCCGTGTAGGGTTTTGAACTTCTTTATATCTAGTAGTTCTACTAATGACCATCGGATGCTTTCTAAAACTTTTCTTAATTTCAATATTGTCTTGTATTTAGAGTTTATGTTCTTCAGTCACTACACAGTTGCCAACTTGTTCTGATAGTTCCCTTTTTAGAAACAGAAAACTACTGAATTTTCTGACTAAATTAGATTGAGACATGTGACTGGGGAATGTGAGATGGAGTAATTCCAGATCATGAATCTAGAGAGCTGACATTGAAGGAGATTTGGGTATTATTATGCATAGAGACCTGACATAATTATAAATGGGTAGCCCATCAAAAGATACAATCATAGTAAATGTATGCATATAAATAAAGGGCTTCAAAATATCTGAAAAAAATATGAATAGAGAAATCCACACATACACATCAGACAAAATTACTTTCTCAGAAGTCTGGTGTAGTGGTGGACAGGCACCTGTACGCCCAGTGTTCTGGGGACTTAGGCAAGAGGATCATTGTGGATTTGAGTTTGAGGTGAGTGTGTATTATACAAGAAGTTCAAGGTCAGCCTGAACTGCACAGGAAGACCCTGTCTCAAAAACAAAACAAACAAAAAACCCAAACCAAACCAACCAAAACCAAATCAAACCAAACAATGTAGTATGGTATGAAAGAATAACACTAAAACAGGTGTGGTGGCACATGTTTGTAATCCCAGGGCTCTGGAGGTTGAGGCAGGATTGCCATGAGCTCAAGGTCAGTCAGGAATGGGATACTGGCTCTATCGGCCATATCTAAGCAATGGAATAGTGGCATAATATTTTTTTAACTTTTTTTTTTTTAGGGAAAGGTTGATCTACAGGGTGATCAGGGTCTCACTACTAAATCAGACTTGTAGTGATCCGCCTATTTACAGCCTCTTAAGAGCTAGGATTACAGGCTCACACCACCACTCCGAGTCTCAATTACCATCTCAGCATGCCCCAGGGGCAGAGCTGGCATGGCAGGCCCAAGGATCGAACTTTGGCCCCTGTGTCGGCTTGCAGATTAGTAGATTAATATTTAAAAATGAATGGAATTTATTGTATAAATGGAATAGAAAATAAACAACCACATAATGATCTCAATAAAAGCTGGAAAGCAGCCATACTTAAATTTCCAAAAAGTTTATCAAACCAAGAACAGAAAGAAACTTTCTTCTTTTGATAAAAAGTAATAGGTAGCTAATATAATGGTGAGAGATTGAATGCACTCCCTTAAGGTCAGATATAAAGGACCTCCACTCTCATTACTCCTGCTCCACACTTCATGCTCCACGCTCCACACAAAGACAAGGAAATAGAGATAAAAAATAAAATCCCTGTTGAGATTTCATCGTGCGCTGCTATTCTTCAGGGGAGTGATTCTTTATCCCCTCCATCTTCTCTCTGACCTAAGTGTGGAACAGCAGACCATGAAAGATTAAGTGCACAAGGCACCAGGAGGCCCCGGAAGTATTTTCTTAGCTGTGAACTAAAGCCCTATAAAGATGATTACTTAAGCTCTATGGATATGGCTCACTGGTAGAGCTGCTGCCTTGGATGCAGAAGGCCCTGGGTTTGATTCTGCAGCAGCACACACATGCAGACAGACATGCACCACAGGAGATCATTACTTTAAGGTGAACAGTAACAGAAATGAGCACCAATTATGGCTGAGAATGGTCAGGTCAGCTTAGGGAGCTGGTGCAATGAATGAACTGCATACTGTTGAAGCAGAGGCAGTCCTATTAAAGTAATTCTGGCAACTTTGAAAATGTTTGTACAGCCAGCAGCTTCCCTTGGAGGCTTGGAAAGTATACCACCTGTGGTCTCAAGGTTAGCGATGGAGCACATCAGTGGGTAGCACTTAGATGTAAAGTCAGGAGAGGAAGGGGAGGAGGACATTAAAATTTTAGTGTATCTGGGAAGAGATCTGACACTAAAAGGGTAGCAAGTTGTCACAGAAGAAAGTAAAACTTGCGGCTGTGGCTGCTGCGGCTGCTGCAGCTACTGCGGCTGCTGCGGCTACGGCTGCTGCCGCCAAAATGAAGAGGAGCAGGAGGAGGAAACTGGAGTAAAACTAATGTGGACACCTACATAAGTAACTGCAAAAACCACACAAAAATCAATCCAGAGCTGGGACAGGCAGAGGACTCTGTGGTAGGGAATTTGCTTAGTACGTGAAATGTCTTGGATTCGACCCCTGGCACTGATGAAAATAAATAAACAAATAAACATAGAAACCAGAATGGAAAAGACTCAGAACCATCAATATCATGACCAAACAGTCAAGTATCAAGGAGAGACAAATACAGTCCATATTGAGGATCCAGAAGTCTTTTGTTTCAGCGTCACGCCCCTTTTCTGACTTGGCATCAACCCCTCTTGCAGGCTTAGCAGTCATCGCTCCTGAATTCCTAAAGCATTTTTTTTTAACTGCTGTGATTCCATGAGCTTTACATATTGTTTTGCATTATTTGCATATATTCCCGATCTCTTTGACTGTGTTTTAATCACACCTTCTTAATTGCTTGGCTAATATTTTAATGAATCAAAAGTAAATAAATAATTCCCTATAGGCTGGCAACATAGTGACCTCAATAGAAAACCCTAAAGACCTTTTGGCTCTCTGAGCAGCACCATGGTGGTAGGCAAGAACAAGTGCCTTATGAAAGGCGGCAAAAAAGCAGCCAAGAAGAAAGTGGTTGACCCATTTTCTAAAAAAGATTGGTATGATGTGAAGGCGCCCACTATGTTCAACATAAGAAATATCGGAAAAACACTCGTCACCAGAACTCAAGGAACCAAAATTGCATCTGATGGGCTCAAAGGCTGTGTGTTTGAAGTGAGCCTTGCTGATCTGCAGAATGATGAGGTTGCTTTTAGAAAATTCAAGCTAATTACTGAAGATGTTCAGGGCAAAAACTGCCTAACTTCCATGGCATGGACCTCACCCGTGACAAAATGTGTTCCATGGTCAAAAAATGGCAGACCATGATCGAAGCTCATGTTGATGTCAAGACTACTGATGGTTATTTGCTTCGACTGTTCTGTGTTGGCTTTACTAAAAAACACAACAAGCAGATACGGAAGACCTCTTATGCTCAGCACCAACAGGTCCGTCAGATACTGAAGAAGATGATGGAAATCGTGACCTGAGAGGTGCAGACAAATGATTTGAAGGAAGTGGTCAATAAACTGATTCCAGACAGCATTGGGAAAGACATAGAAAAGGCTTGCCAATCTATCTACCCTCTTCATGATGTCTTTGTCAGAAAAGTAAAAATGCTGAAGAAGCCCAAGTTTGATTTGGGAAAACTGATGGAGCTTCATGGTGAAGGTAGTAGTTCTGGAAAGGCTACTGGAGACGAGACTGGAGCTAAAGTTGAACGAGCTGATGGATATGAACCACCAGTTCAAGAGTCTGTTTAAGATCCAGATTTTTAATAGTGATAAATAAAAGTCCTATTTGTGATGAAAAAAAAAAAAAACCCTAAAGAATGAGTTTAAAAAAAATAATAAAAAATAAATGCATGAATAATATAGCTACTGAGATAATTCAGGAAAACCAATATAGTTCATAATATATAATCAATTGGTTATCTATAAAGTAGCAACGAAGTTAGAAACTGAATTTGAAAAGAATATACATATTACAGTATTGACAATAATACAAATATGAAATATTTAGGTATAATTTAACAGAATATATGCTAAAAGCTCTTAATTATTGGTATCAGATATATAACACCATGGAGACAGCTCAGCGGTCTAAGTACCTGCCAAGGCAAGTGCAAGGACACAGGTTCGATCCCTGGTACTGCATGCCATGCCAATGCATGCCTGTAGTGGAGCATGCCTGTAATCCCACCACTGGGGAGGCTGAAATAGCAGGATCACTACAAGTATGAGCTACGTAGTGAGACCCTGTACCAAATACATAAAATTTAAATAAATAGTATATTATGTCATAAATCAAATGATTCAGTATATTTGGGATGCCAGTTCTCCCCAAATTGATCTCTAGGTTAACGTAAAAGGAAATCTCATCAAGTATTTCATTAAAAATTGACAAGCTGTCAGTAGTAGAACTCAGCGGTGAATCCATCAGGACCTAGACTTTTGTCAGTAGGTTTTTTTTTTTTTACATTTTATATTTCATTGGCTCTTATCAGGTTATTGAGAGTTTTTATATCTTCTTGATTCAGTTTTGGTAAATTGTACCTTTCTAGGAATCTGGCCATTTCAATTTTGTGAGAGTAAAGATTCTCAAGGCAGCCATTAATGATCTTCTGAATCTCCACTGGGTCTGTGGTAATTTCACCCTTTTCATTGCTTATTGCTTGAATTTAAGTTTTTTTCTTTCCTCTTTTTGATGAGGTTAGCTATGGGCTTATCAATTTTATTTAATTTTTCAAAGAACCAGCTTTTTGATTCATTAATTCTTTGTATTGTTTTCTTCATTTCAGTTGAATTAATTTCTGCTCTAATCTTTATTTTCTTCTGTCCTTGAGCTTGGGTTTGCTCTTCCTTTTCTGGATGATCAAAGTGCAGCATTAGAGTATTTATTTGTTCCTGTTCTGTTTTCTTAGTATGTGAGTTCAGGGTTATGAATTTCCCTCTAAAAACTGCTTTCATTGAATCTCATAAATTTTGATAAGTCGTGTTTGTGTTTGAATTTTCATTAAATTGTAGATATTGTTTAATTTCATTTGCTGAGGAGGATGCTATTTAATTTCCATGTGTTGATGGAGTTTTTGTGGTTTCTTTTGTCATTTATTTCCAGTTTTATTGCACTGTGGTCAGATAATATGCGTGGGATAATTTCTGTTTTCTTGCATATACTTAAGCATGACCTATGAACCAGTATGTGGTCTATTTTAGAAAATGTCCCTTGTGCAGCTGAAAAAAATATGTATTCAGAAGTAGTTGGGTGGAACACTCTGTGTATGTCCACTAAGTCCATTTGTTCCAAGTTCTGGTTTAGTTCTGCTACTTCTTTGCTCATTTTTTATCTGCTTGGCCTATCTTTTTGGGATAAGGGAATGTTAAGGTCTCCTATTAAAATTGTGGTATTGGATATTAGATTTTTCATGTTCATTAAAATTTGTCTTTTATAACTGAGTGCTCCCATGTTGGGTGCATATATATTTATGAGTGTTCCCTCTTCCTCTTAAATTTTTCCCCTAACTAGTATGTAATGGCCTTCTTTACTTTATTTGATCATTCTTGGTTTCAAGTTGAGACTGTCTGTAAACAGGATTGCTGCCCTGCTTTTTTCTGAGGTGCTGGGGCATGTAGTATTGTTTTCCATCCTTTGACTTTCAGCCTATGAATTACTTGAGGAGTTAAATGTGTTTCTTGTATATACCATATTGTTGGATTTTGCTTCCTAATCCACTGTGCCTGTCTTTTTCCTTTAATTAATGAATTAAGTCCATTTACATTGATAGTTATAATTGAGACATATTGAATTATGCTTGACATGATTCTTTCTGTTCTCACTCATGGAGTTCTGGTCGTTTGGTCCCTTTCTGGAATATATTTTAGTAGTCTGTATAGGGTTGACTTTGTCATCATGAAATTCTTTAGTTGTTGTCATGGAAGTATTTCACTTCTCCATCGAACTTGAGAGTTTTGCAGTGTATAACAGCCTGGGCTGGAATTTGTTTTCATGGAGGACTTAAAGCACTCTGCTCCATGCTCTTCTTGATTTCTTGGTTTGTGAAGAGAAATCTGCCATTATTCCGATGGGTTTCCTTTAAATGCGATCTGTTTCTTTTCTCTAGTGATTTTCAGTATATTGTTCTTGTGCTATATTTCTAGAATCTTGACTATTATATGTCTGGGTGTGGTTTTAATTGGGTTGATGTTATTTGGAGCTCTATATACTTCAGTTACCTGAATGCCAGAATGTTTTCTCATATTTGGGAAGTTTTCTGCTATTACTTGTGCCCATTTTTAAAATATTATTTGTATTTACTCCTTCTTTCTCATTAATACCTATTAATCTCATGTTGTTCGTCTTTGCATCATCTTGCAGGTGAATTATTTTTTCCTGTTTTTAAGAGATTCTTTCTTACCTTTCCACTAGCTGCAACTGTGTCTTCAAGATCTGAAACTGTCTTTAGTTTCATTCAAAAAGTTTTGCCAGCTTGATTGAGATTTTAAATTCTTGTATGTCTCTCCAAGTCTGCTTCATGCGATCTATTTCTTTCCTATATTTCTCATTCAAGGAATCCATTGTTTTTCTAATCTCTAATTTTTTATCAGTGTATTCTGTAGAAACAGTTGTTAATGCTTTCATTAGCTACTTTTTTTTTTCTTTCAGAGATTGTCTCTAATCTGATTTCCTCTTTATCTCCCTGCAGTTGTTTCTTTACTTCTGATGCTATTAACTCAGAGATTTCTTTTTTTACTTCAGAGGTTATTTCTGACCTGATTTCCTCTATACCTTTCTGCATTTGTTTCTTTACTTCAGATGCTATTAATTCAGAGATTTGAGCTGTGTGATTCCAGTTTCTTCTATGTTAGTGTCTCCTGAATTTGTTCTAGGTGGGCTCGGGGCCTGAGATTGCATGTTGTTCCTTCTCTTTGTAATTTTGTATAGCAGTGGCCTCTGACCTTTTTTTTTTTTTTTTTTTTTTTTGTCTTTTTGAGACAAGGTCTCGCTATGCAGTTGAGGCTGGCCTTGAGCTCACTTTTGTAGCCCAGGCTGGTCTCGAACTTGCACTGATCCTCCTGCCTCAGCCTCCCGAGTGCTGGGATTACAGGCGTGAGCCACCACGCCCGGCATCCTCTGACCTTTTGCATAGAGCTTTGATGCAATTGTACCCTTAGCACCTATCGAAGTTCTTGCACAAGAGAGATTATATGGTTAAGGCAGTTATAGTTTTGTACTTTAAGAACTACAGCAGGGAACACTAATTATCAATATTTAGCATTTGACAAAGTTTTGTATCTAACACGTTTGTGTTTCAGACAGTAAGAGCAAACATTATGTCTGTGCAGCTAAGCAGATATTAAATTGGGAATTTGTATTTCATTTAGTGTCCCTAAGTTCTGTCTGATCAGCTGGGCGTGGTGGCGCACGCCTGTAATCCCAGCACTTGGGAGGCTGAGGCAGGAGGATTGGTGCGAGTTCGAGACCAGCCTGAGCTACAAAATTGAGCTCAAAGCCAGCCTCAACTGCATAGCGAGACCCTGTCTCAAAAAGACTAAGTTCTGTCTGATCACTTCCCCTTGATGTCCCTGGGGTCTTCCAGGCAGATTAGTCCACCCAGTTACCTGTTGCTCCCTCTGTAGATCAAGAGAAAATAAGAGAAGACACTCTCCTAGATCTGGGTCCAGCAAAAGGTCTCAGTCTGGATCTACCAAGTTTGAACTTGTCCAGATGTGCCTAGCTGAGTCTTTCTGCTGTGCTCAGCTTCTTGCAGCTGCAGCCCATGGGAGTGCACCCCACACACATGCCGTGGCTGGGTGGTTGGGTCTGGAGGAGATATGGTGGATGCAGAGCAAGTTTCACACACATGCCTGGCTTGGGCTGGGTCCAGAGCGGATTGGGAAGTGCAGTGCAATCTCCCTTAAGCTGGGGCTGGGTTGGAACTCAAACATTGTCAGTTCTTTGCATATGAATATCAGATGGTTTACTCAGTAGCTGCTGAAAATGTTCCTTTAAAAAATTAATTTTGGGAGAATGTTTTGAAAATCATTTGGCCAAGTTTGTGTGAGTCTATTTCTGGACTTTCTTCAATTTTTATGTGTTATTTACCAATATTGTACTGTTTTGCTTGCTCTGATTTTGTAAAAATCTCAAAATCAAGTAGCATGTTTTACTATTTAAGTAAATGGTCTGTAGCTACGTAGGACCCCTACACCCTCCTTGTGTTATAATTAGTACCAAATCTATTTGCTTTAAAAATCAGTCCATGTCAATTTTCTTTTTTTCAGCAAGTATGTATAGTTTAAGTAACTAAAAAAAAAAAAAAAAAAAAAAAAAAAAAAAAAAAAAAAAAAAAAAGGAGGAAAATAGTCTTTTATATTTACCCAGAAACTTTTCTGGGGGAGGGTCTTCTTTTATTCCTAAAATTTGAGATTTTATCTGATATTATTTTCCTTTAGGCTATAGAAACTTCTTAGGCGTTTCTTTTTGTTAGTCATGGGTTTAGTTTTCTTTCATCTGAGAATTTATTTCTTCCTCATTCCTCATTTGTTTCTGTTTCTGCTGGACAAGGAATGCTGATTTTTTTTTTTTTTTTTATCATTTTAAAGATGCTACTCCACCATCTTCTGGCCTCCCTGCCTCTGACGAGAAGTCTATTCTCAGTGTTGACATCACTTTTCCTATACATGTGTCCTACTTCCCTAACTGCTTTCATTTTTCATTACACTTTGTTTCCAATAGTTTGATTATATTTGGGTGTGCTTGTCTTTGGATTTCTTTCATTCTCACTAAATTTCTTTCTTTTTAACATATTTAGTACAGGGGGATTCATAGTGATCCTCCTGTTTTCAGCATCCCAAGCTCTGAGATTACAGGCTTGCGCCACCATGGCCAGTCACATCAGGGATCAAACCCCAGTCCCTGTGTCTGCCTAATCAGGTACTTTAGTCCACCTGAATTTCTTGAATCTGTAAATATCTTTCACCACATTTAGGAAACTTTCAGCCATTATCTTCAAATATTTTTATGTATCAATTTCTTTACAAAACTCCAATGCTGTAAATGCTGATTTTTCACGTAATGTCATGACTCTTAGTATTTTCTCTTTATTCTTTAGAATGGTTATTTCTAGGGGCTAGGGAGACAGCTCTGTGGTGCAAGTGTGTGACTGGCAAGTGCAAGGTCCTGAGTTTGAACCCTGGTCCTGAAAAAAAAAAAAGAATGGTTATTCTATTCATCCATTTTTAAGTTGACAGAGTTTTCCATCATCCTCATTTTGCTATTGATCCTTTCCAGCACATTTTAAACTTCAAAGAATATATGTCTTAATACATTTTTTTTTTTTTGTCTTTTTGAGACAGAGTCTCGCTATGCAGTTGAGGCTGGTCCTGAGCTCACTTTTGTAGCCCAGGCTGGTCTCGAACTTGCACCAATCCTCCTGCCTCAGCCTCCCGAGTGCTGGGATTACAAGCGTGCGCCACCACGCCCGGCAATACATTTTTAAAAAATTAAGACATATAACATAAAAAATTATACATAATAGCTATTGATCAACCTTTCCTATCCTTCTCTTTGTCTCCTATTGTCTCCAGGCTGGTAACTTACCATTCTACTCTTAGCTTCTATGTGATCAATTTTTAAAAATTCCATACATGAATGATGTCATTTGGTATTTACCTTTTAATGCTGAGCTTATTTTACTTAACACAATGGCCTCCATTATGTAGTCACAATTTATAAGATTTCACTCCTTTTTGTGGCTTAATAGTATTCTACTCTACACATACACATGTATATTTTCTTTAGCTTTTCCCTAGTAGATGGACAGCTAGTTTGTTATATTTCTTAGCAACTGTAAATATTGCAACAATAAATATAGAAGTTCAGGTATCTCTCCAATACACCGATTTCATTTCCTTTAAATATAAATACCCCCAAAAGTAGGACTGCTTGATCACATGGTGGTGTTTTTTGAATTTTTTGAGAAATGTCCATAGTTTTCCATAGTAGCTGTACTAATTTATATTTCCAACGCTGTGTAATTCCCTTTATGGACATCCCACAAGGTCTTGTTATCTTCAGTTTGTGACAATAGCTCTTCTACTGGGGAGAGGTGATGTGATTGTGGTTTTGATTTGCATTTCCTTAATGATCAGTGATGTCAATGTGTTTTCACACTCTTGGGTATTTTTATATATTCTTTTGAGGAATGTATATTGAGGTCTATTGCTCATTTTAAAATCAGATTTTTTTTCTCCTGCTGATCTTTTTGAGTTGTTTATACTTTATGTATCCATCCCTTATTGGATGTATAAGTTCAAAATTATTTCCTTTTTTTTTTTTAGATAACATATCTTGTGATTCTATTTTTTTAACTAAAAAAAAAACACATAGCGTTTTATTATTAGTACAGTGATGAAGAACAGGTCTGTGAGGGGAGGGCGTGGGTCCTGATGGTAGGGAGGCGGCCCCTACTTGCCAGTGATGAGTGGGTCCCACAGCACCACAATGACCGAGTCCCTGCACAGGAACATTTTGAAGATGTAGTGGTCCTTGTTGACAGGCTTGGACGTCTTCTTGCCCTTCGCGCTCTTGGGAACCTCAGTCCACATCTCTTTCACATTCTCCAGCACCATGTTGCAGTGCCTGTCAAAGGCACTGGAGTTCACCCGGCCTAGGAGTTTCTCGTTATTGCGGCAGTTGATGAGCACCTGGGTGTTGTTCTTCCTTGACTGGGTCAGCGCAGAAAGTGGACCTGAGTTACATTCCTCCTCCTCAAAATTATTTCCTATTCGTAAGTTATTCTTTCACTCAAGTCAACAATCAAGTTAGCTTCATACATCAAGTTTTTAAAATCATTTTCTGTGGACAGTGATTCTAATATCAGTTTCCAAAGCCTTGCCAGTGCTGTTCTGTTTTTGTTAAACACACACACCCCTTTAAGAAGGTATTCTGAGACTTGGATGGTCATTTTGATTGATATAATTCGAAGGATTTGGATCAGTTTTGCCTGCTATAACTACTTTTAAGTCAGGAATGATACTAAACCATCCTATATTGTATAGAATGGAACAAAAATAATTAATTGGTCAAAAGTATCAATAGTGTTGAGATTAAGAACTCTTAGTTTAGTCCTCAAAGGTTTTGCTATACTGTCTTATATATAATTCTTGTAGCTCAGGAACAAACTTGAGACTTGCATAGCTCTTCACATATTGCTAAGCATTCTCTTCCCAAGTTCATTTCTCTCTAGGATTCCTTCTACATTCTCTCTCCCATAGCGGACCCTTTTCCCACTTCTGCATAGAAACATGAAGTTTCTTCTAAAAGTTTTAACTTCTCATATCACTGAAATTGAGGAGTTTTGTAGTTGAGGCCTGTCCATCAGGAACAGATATAGGAAAAAACATGGAAAAATGGAAAATGTATTCTCTTACGTGTTTTTATCCCATTCAACAATTTTCCAATTATATTTACTTTTAAGGGTCCTCAAGTAATTTTAAAAACATTTTACAATTGAGTATAATTGACAGATAAAGTTATCTGTCAATTATACTATAATTGAAGCTAATATATCCTCAGGTAATTTTTAAAATGTCTATTTTATATACAGTTTAAATTATAACCAGAAGAAGCCGGGCGTGGTGGTACACGCCTGTAATCCCAGCACTTGGGAGGCTGAGGCAGGAGGATCAGTGCGAGTTCGAGACCAGCCTGGGCTACAAAAGTGAGTCTAAGGCCAGCCTGAACTGCATAGCGAGACCCTGTCTCAAAAAGACAAAAATAAATAAATAAATAAAGAAAGAAAGAAAGAAAGAAATTATAACCAGAAGAGAAAGGTCATGGTGAGTGTATCCAATCTTGATCAGAACTGGGAGTCATATATTTATATTTAACACAAAAAGTTAAGGATATTTATAAAGCTATATAAAATTAATAAAATAGCCGGGCGTGGTGGCTCACGCCTATAATCCCAGCACTTGGGAGGCTGAGGCAGGAGGATCGGTGTGAGTTCGAGACCAGCCTGGGCAGAAAGTGATCTTGGAGATCACACAGGATGTGGAACTTTCTAGTAGTTTCCTGGGTAGGAAGGGAGTGACAGTGTTAAGTGTAGACAACACTCATCAAGTACATTCTTGGAGGCAGCTACGCTCACCACTGTACCACCAATGCTGCACTAATCGAGTATATTCTTAAAATAGCTGAACAAAGTCAGAACTTGAGCATTCTAGTCCTTTCAAACTCTTCTTCAGTGGATAACTTGGCACAAGCATTGTTCAGTGGCGTGTAACCAGACAGAGAACTAGAAATTATGTTACTTAGAGCTGTAAACATTCCACAGAGGACTTTCAGAGCCAGAAATAGTGAATTGTGGGTGGACTTGGTAGTACCAACTCCAGCTTTATTTAGAGCAGCCCATCTTTATTCTTTTTTATAATGTTATGTTACTAAAATTGCTACCTATATTGGAAACAAATTATAGAAAGTAACCAGGACATACTGGAGAATCTTGGGATTGATCAGGAGCAGCATTATGTGCTAAATGATGGTGCTTTATGACTCGTCCCCTCTGAAGCTTGTGAAATAGTGACACACTAGACAGGAAGCAGTGTAACTCTTCAGGGGATGTGGAGGACAGCTGGAAAGATTCAGAGTGTCAAAAGTATTTCTGCTACCTTGCATTTATTTTCTTTTTTATTTTTTTTCTTGTTTCAGAACTTCTGTTTGTTTGTTTATTTATTTGTTTTTATGGCTGGCTCAGCCCTCCCTGAGGGCAGGGCTGGCGCAGCATGTGGTGCCAGGGATCGAACTTCGGTCCCTGCAGCCACCTAAGCTTTCCTAAGCAGGCGCTTTAGACCACTGAGCCATCCTGCCAGGCCCTGCATTTATTTTCTTAAGAGTAGGGAAATTTATTGGAGAAAAGGAATGGGGAACAGGAATTGGGGAATAGGGACTAGGAATAGTTGCTGAGAGACAGGAGAGTTCCTGAATGGGTTGCCCTGCTGCCTTGCACTGAAAGTGCATTTCTGATTACTGAAAAATGCAGCACTAGCTGTCATGAGCTTTTGTGCTTTACTTCCTCACTGCCAATATAATGATCTAAGTTATCAAACCAATTTACCCTGTTAGAGGATATTTGCTTTTTATGGCATGCTCCTGAGAATGGCAGCAAATAACATAAATAAATTGCTTTAAATTTTTAAATAACAGGTAAGCAAAAAAAGAGACTGTTGGGTATCCTGTACCACACAGGTTATACATAGGAAGTTAAATAATTGGGACTGTAATATTTTTTTAAAATGGTACTTGGATACTAGCACCATCTGACAGACCTTCCCCTAAAATTCCATTAGATATTTGTGTAGTATTTAAAAAATGAAAATTCAAGCCAAATGTGGCTAGAGATTTAGCTCAGTGGCATAGCACTGCCTGGAAAGCATGAGGTCCTGAGTTCAATTCCTGGTCTCCACCTCCCCACCGCCTTGCCAAAAAACTAAATCAGTCTCTGGCACCAAATGCTTAGGAACTGCTGTTCTAAATCAAGCTGGGTGTGGTAGAACATGCCTGTAATTCCAGCACTCCAGAGGTTGAGGCAAGAGTATTTGTCATGAGTTCAAGGCTAGCATGGGCTACATAGCAACATCCTGTCTCAATCTCATGTTCAAAAATAAATAAGGAAAATTCATAACACTCCCTGAAATAAAGGATATAAGTTAACTAGAGAGAAGATTCCTGGAAGTATTTTTATAACTAAGATTTCTATAGTGCCAAATTAAGAAATAGAATTTATAACTGATACATAAAAACTAGAAAAACAGCTGGAAAACAGCTGGAAAGAGTTGTGTCATACATCTACTCAGTTTCCCTTACTGAGTGACCATAATTTGGGAACAGAGAATTTCATTAATGACAAGTTAGGCTGTCATGGCTTTCTCTGTGCAGACATTTTCAAAGTTAATTATTTACACTCTTTTAACCAATTGAGTTTCTGCAATCCCAATACATAATACAGTGAGGATAAAGAGGCTGGAGATCCTAGGGATATGGTAGTCCTTCCAAGGTAAAGGGGCTGGTGAGATGGCTCAGGGTTCCAAAGCGCCTGCTTAAGCAAACTTAGGCAACCGCAGGAACTGCAGTTCAATCCCTGGCACCACATGCTGTGCCAGCCCCACCCCCAGGGCAAGGTGAGCTGGCCATTATGTATATGTGTGTATAAAAGCAAACAAACAAGGTAAAGACTTGGGTAAGGTAAAGGAGAGGAATCATAAGGCAGTACAAGCTCAGAGAAGGGAGACTCTGTAGTAACAAAGTGACATCATTAAAGTGTAAAGATGGTTAAACTCTCTAAGTTACAAAGCCTTTAATAGAGAATCAGGAAATACTGCTATTTTATTTCAAAGGAATTGCACAAGATTACTGTCTTCTAAGCAGTAAAAACCAGAATAGAACCTGCCCGCATCAATTCACATAGTATTAGAAAAGAGTCCCTCAGTATCTTAGATGATGAGGAAACTGAATAGCCAAACTAGCTCATTGGTTTTTATACTTTTAGCTTAGATATTTTTCTTTCAGTTCAAAACTGAAGCAATAGGAAAAAAATTGAGGTCTACGCATAAAAGTTTATAGTATGAAACAAGGCAAATAATCTCCTAAGAACCTGGAAAACATGTCTATCATACTGATTTTCTACAGGAAAGATATTTAGAAAAATTAATTTTGAAAACACTCTAGGACTCAGCTTAGAATACATCATAGGACTCAACTGAGTGCTACAGTTCAGTGGTGGAACACTTGCTGTAGTGGACTTGTAACTGGTGGTCAACTTGTTACACTCAGATGAATTGAACTAGCATGGCGCTGGTGTGGGAGGCCCATCTGAGGATTGTAGTCCAACAGTTTAAGAGGCCGAACTAGAACAACTGTTTGGAGCAGCTGTTGGAAGCTGCTGGTTCTCTTGGGCTGTTCTGTTGGAGGACCTTGTCACATTGGCTTAGCTCATGAACTTGGCTGTTCCTTTTGGAGAAGTAGCTCAGGATCTCATCACTGACAATGGCTATGATTCATAGCTCTGGTCCTCATTTTGAACATTGCTTCCTGGCTTGGGGGAGGGGGTAAGAAAGGTGGTACACTGCTTAGTCTCCTGTGGAAGCTTGTCATATTGGCTTTCCTAATAAGAACTTAGCTTCCCTCACTGCTGGAGGAACTCAAGACCTCACTGTTCCTGAGGGTGGCTGTGGCACTTTTGGGGAGCTCTGGCTCTTATCTTGAACACTGATTCCTGGTTCTAGTTCAGATCCCTCAGCTTGCTAGCACAGATCCTTCATTCCTCTGACATAGGCTTTCTAGCTTCCACCACTGACCTTGGGGTTTCTCCGTGAAGATCTGTGAAGCAGGCCTGCATGAGACATTGTTATGGGCTCTACAACTCTAGTTGGACTTGTGAAAGGCACTGTTATGGGCTCTGGTTTTTCAGCTGGCCTCATAGGATATTAGGAAACAGGCCTTCAGCAAGATTCTTTGGTCTTAGTGTGTGGACAGATCTCCTGCACTTTGTGTATGATTTTTGGGGGGATTATAAAACAATCTTATAAAATGTGTCCTATATTGTATTGTTTACCTTGAAATATCCCAAATCATGACACTTAACATATATGAAGCCCTGGGTTCAAACCCCAGCACTGAAAAACAAAACCATCTACAGAAGAATTAGTAAATAAATTGTGGTACATACCGATAATGGAGTATTACTCATCTTTAGAAATAAATAAATTTCTTATGGGTGAAACTTGAATACAGTCTAAGTGGACCAAGTTAGACACAAAAGGACAAATATTATATGACTGAATTTACTTTTTGTTTTTATTTTTATTACTTTTAATAAGAAATAACAATGCAACAATTTCAAAACATGTTAGTAGTATATTCCAATAATTGATACAATGCATATGGTTGTCCTTGTAATAGTTATTTAGAGCACAGAATGCAGACATGATAATTTTTCTAATTATTATAGATACAACATTTCTTCTCATTGAACTAAGAAAAAGTAGTTGGATATATAATCCAATATTCCATAATTTTAGTGGGTTATTGGCAGAACTGGCAATGTCAAAAGCTGTTGATTTAAGCTTTTTACAGCTCAATATACTAATCTAGCTTTACTTTTTATGTCTCATGGTTAAACTTTACTGCTAGGTGGTTAAGGGCAAGTTAAAGCAAGGCCTGTGTAACAAAACATAAAACTTTTGTATCCCCCAAGGTTAGTCAAATCCCCTTAGGATTTACCTTGGAACCATGTACAGTGCTTTGTAGAACTGTTGTCATTGTCAGCCATCTGGATGAGTCATGGTTATTGCTTCATCAGCTTGCTCTCTGTGAAAGCCTGAGAGAATGTTCTGTCTCTAGGTGACTCTCCTTAGGCACACTATACATCATCAATCTCTTTCCTCTGTGGCCCCAAAATCTCCTTGAACAGAAAATTTGGGATACCACTGAGTTATAGGATGTTACAGCACAGGTTCTCTTATGTCCTGAGTCCTCATTGACCTTGACTGAATTTATATGAGAAATCTAAAACAGTCAAATTCATAGATAGAAAAAAGAATAATGGTTTCCATGGGCTGGAGGGAAATGGGAATTGAAGAGTTATTGTTTAATGGGTTACAGAGTTTTTAGTTTGGGAAGATGAAAAAGTTATGAAGACAAATGGTAGTAGATTGCTGTATGACAATGTAAGCTGTATTTAACATCTCTGTATATGCTTAGCCACACATGGTGGTACATGCCTTTAATCCCAACACTGGGGAAACTAAAGCAGTATTGCTATAACTCAAAATCTGCCTGGGCTACACTGTGACTTCAAGGCCAGCTTGGACTACATAATAAGACCCTGTCACAGAAACCACACAAAAATGTACATATTACATGGTTTTATTTCTACAAAGGTCCGAACAAGCAGAGCTAATCTATGGTGATATAAACCAGAATATGGATATTTTTGGTGGGAAAAGGAGTAGTGAGGAAGAGAAATGAAACATATTTGAGAATACCAGAAGTGCTCTGTATCTTGATTTGGATTGAGTGCATGCAATCATACACATATATCAGAATAATTGATTTCTACATTTAAGATTGTGCATGCTACTAGATACAAATTTCACCTTTAAAATTTGTGCCTATGAACTATAAACAAGTTACTAAAGAAAGAGAGCAGCTAAAGTGAGATGAAAACAGACTGAGAAAAAAGAAAACAAGCTAGGCATGGTGGCACATGCCTGTAATCCCAGCACTTGGGAGGCTAAGGCAAGAAGATCATTCCAAGTTCAAGACCAGCCTGGGATACAAAGTGAACTCAAGGCCAGCCCAAGCTGAATAGCAAGACTCTGTCTCAAAAAGACAAAAAAAAGTTAGAAAAGTCTACAAGAGAGAACATATTCTAAATGCAGTAACTCAATCAAATGTTTTAGAAAACAAACTTGAGAAGAATTCCCAGAGGTAGAAGAGAAAGAAAAAGAGTAATCAAGAGTGAGGAGGTACTAGAAATTTAGAATTTTTATATATTTTAAAAATATATTTGCCAGGCATGGTGGCACATGCCTGTAATCCCAGCTCTTGGGAGGCTGAGACAGGAGGATCGCTGTGAGTTCAAGACCAGCCTGGGCTACAAAAGTGAGCTCAAGGCCAGCCTGAACTGCATAGCAAGACTCTGTCTCAAAAAGCCAAAAATAAATAAATAAATAAATGTTATATTTAATAATTGGTTATTATGGTTATTAAATAGTTTTGATCAAGAATATATATATATATATATATATATATATATATACATATATGATATTAGTTCTATAAGATACATCAGTAGGGCTGGAGGTATAGCTCCATGGTAGGGTATATGCTAAGTATGTGTGAGGGCTTGAGTTAAATCCCAGGACAAAAAATTTTAAAAATGAAAGAAAAAAAGAAAAAAGATTATATCATGTCAGTTAGTGACATTCATAGATCTAAGTACACCATATGATTTTTACACAATGAGGAAACTGCCAAAGATACATTTCTGAGTATGTAGTCCATTGTTAAAAGATGAATGACTATATCAATAATAGAACAGTTAGGAATAAATATAATTATGTGTAAAAATTCAGGTATGGTAGTGAAAGTTCATAGTCAATAAGGAAAGTGTTGATTTTTATGATGTAAATAAATGGTGTTAACAGGATTTGTTTAGTAATTTGAAAGAGTAGAACTGGATTCTCATCTTATTTAATATGTCAAAATATATTCCAATTAGAAGTAACTCCAAAACACTTGGAGATTGGCAGAAAATTGCAAGTTAGAATTCAGCCTGGACATGTTTGCTAGACTCTGTCTCAAAATAAAAAATATTTTTAAATGTTCTGGGGATATACTTAGCAAGAAGGCCTTGGGTTCAATCTCAAGTACCATAAAACCAAACCAAACCAAATCATATATGAAGAAAGAGGGCTTATGGTTTATGTAGCTGTGGAGGAAGGTCCCTGTGTTTAGTCCACAGTCTGACCATCAAAAAGGGGTGGATAGACTGAGGATGTAGCTGCAATTCAACCCCTGGTATTGCTACATATATTAATCCAAAGGAAAGTCAGTACATGGCAGGAAGTAGAAAAAAGAGAAGGTATATATTGAAACTTTTGGAACATGGAAGGTATTTCTAAATAAAAAATACTACAGCAAAAAAGTAAGTATTTTGGTTTTCACAAATACAGTTCAAATTTAACAATGAAAAGCTGACAAATTTGGTGTAAGTAAAAGAATAATATCCTTACTTATGCACACATATTTCTCCAAATCAACGTAAAAAAATTTAACAACCAATTTATGGATAAACAAAGAACAGAAATTAATCAATAAAAAAGAATTAAGTCAACAAACAAGAAACATTCAACCTCATAATCAAAGAAATGCAGATTAATATAATGAACTTTAGTATAAATAACACAGCCAGTGCTTGAGAATGATAAAAAAAGCCACATGAACATTAACAGTGGAGCTTAAATCTATTATTAGCAGTGTAGGAGATGGTTTGGCAAAATACTGTTCATATATATCAAAAGTAAACTGTTTGACCTCTGTATATGGGTTGCTTGGGATTGACTACAGGGCCTTTACACTAAACCATATCTCTGTCCTTTTTTATCTTTTATTTTGAGACAGAGTCTTGCCAAGTTGCTAAGTTCTCCAGGCTAGGTTTGAACCTGGGATTCTCCTGCCTCATCCTCCTGGAATGCTGGAATTACAGGCAGGTGTCACCATGCCTAGCTTGTTTGATCCGCTTCTGAGAATCATTTCTAAGGAAATAATTCTAAATCAAGAAAAAAACTTTATACACAAAGAACTACATAGTAGCATTATTTATAAATGAACAGAGTAACAGTTAAGCTATGAAAAATCTTTGGAATGTAATATGTAGGTACTAAAATTTATGGTTAGCAGGGTGTGGCGACACACTCCTAAAATCCCAGAGTTTAGAAGACTGAGGCAGGAGGACCACTGCAAGTTTGAGGCCAGCCCGGATTACATAGTGAGTTCAAGGCCAGCCTGAATTACATTGTAAGAGCCGCCATCTCAAAAAACTAACTAAATAAATGTTATGTTTAGTATATTACTTAGTTACACTTAGTAATTAAGTATACTTATAAGACTATGCAAACTAAAGACATATATAGGAATTATATACATATATATATCATGCAAAGCAAACAAGTATTTGCTGAAGAAAATAAGAGGAAAAATCCAAAAACATTAATAGTGATTGTTACTGGATGGTGTATAAGAGACTTGTTTTCTGCTTACTTTCTCATATTTTCCAAAACTTGTAAAATAAACATGCAGTATTTTTATAATGGAAAGAGAAATTATGATCATTGCCTTTAAAGTCCTAGTCTATTCTCTAGGGAATATATGAAGCAACAAACATCAGGGCAAATAAATAAAATCAAATGTATAAATTCAACTAGCAAAATATTTACACTTTATGCAAATAAAAAGGGATAAAGTTTATAAGTTATAGTTATTTAAACTGTACATGTAGAGTCTACATGAGTACTATTTATATATTAAAGGGTGGGTAAATGAGTGTCTCTTTTAATTATAGAGATTTTAGGAGGGAATGCTACATTTCAGGAGGCATTTACATGAAGGGAAGAAAGGGAAAAGGGCAAAACGTCAGAAGAATTTTTTTTTTTTTTCTGTTTTCAGGGATTTGTGATAGAGGTCCTAAGGCTGGGACTGAGATGAGTAATAAAAGTTGTGATGGATATACAGGATAAAGAACTGTCACTGCTAAAAAGGTAATCTGGCAATTGAAAATATAAAAACTGAAAAGCACATATGGCCTTAGAAGTCAGCAGAGTGGTATTAGGAAGGAAGAAGAAATCTCGAGAAGAGACTTTTATAACAATAAAACATGAAGGGGCTGGGTGTGATAGCATACACCTGTATTCACAGCATAAAGGAGGCTGAGGCAGGACTGCTGCAAGGTTGACCCTGTCTCAAAAACCCAAAACAAGCTGGCATGGTGGTACATGCCTATAGTCCCACCACTCGGGAAGCTGTTGTAAGTACAAGGCCAGCCTGAGTTACATAGTAAGAAATAGGCAAGCATGAGCTACAAAGCCCTGTCTCAAAAAGGATAGCACAGCACAGCACAGCACAGCACAAACAGTGCTGCGCATGGTCACTTACATCTGTAGTCCCAGCTACTCAAGAGGCTAGGACAGGAAGATAAGTTTTAGACCAGCCTGACACTCTTGTAAACAAACCAAAAAGGACCCCTTGGAGTGTAGCTCAGTGGTAGATCACTTGCCCAGCATATATGAGGTCCTGGGTTCAAACACTAGTATCAACAAACCAACCAAAACAGGGAGACAAAGGCATGAACAGGCTCTATGTATTTACTATCTCCCTGATCTGGCTTTCCCTCTCTTGTTATGGTCACTTATCTACCACCTTAGGGTTCTACAAACATAATAGAACATACCTTTGGCGTAAACTGGGATAGCAGCCATTTGTAGTTTGGTTTTTTTTTTTTTTTTTTTGGTCTTGTGAGTGTGCTAAGAGTAGCATCCTCAAGATGGTGGTGACATAAAGCAGGGAAATAGTTGTTCCAAAGAAATCTGTTTCCCTCTATTTCTCCCTTCTATTTCTAGGGTCACTGCAAGTATTTTTGCAGTTGAATGGAATAGCAGCTTCTAAAAAATAAAGAACAGATGTTAGAAGAAGGCATTCCAGGGTGAGTCAGGAGAAGCCTTAAGGGCAGGCACACAGTACTCACAGCTTGCCCTAAACTTCCTTGGTATACTCTTGACAGATGCCCACAGCCCTAACACTCTACCTACAGAGCACAAAGACTGTGGTAGACCTAAAAATGTCAAAATACCTTTACTCTCAAGCCTGAATATTCCATAGAAAGAAAACAGCATGGTTGCTTTAAAAGATAAACCCTTGAGAGACACATTCTTTCTGATTTACTTCTCAGATCCAGAAAAATGTACAAATAAACTACTTTTGGATAAATATCAGTCATATAAAACCAACTTCTTGAAATAGAACTGAACCTAACTTTTCACAACCTTCTATTTACCAAACTTGTTCAGAATCAAATGAAATGTTCTATATTTAAAAACATTTAGTTTTCTTGAAAGTTATATTAAGTATAAGTATCATATTTTCTTGGAAATGTTAGCTAAAGTTTCTATAGGAACTTAGCCACATCACATTCTTAACACGTTTGTGGCATGCATTTTTTGAATAACATGGAATTGATGGCATTGAATTATAATTGTGCAATTTATGGTATGTACCTGCATTTTTGATGTTTTTGAGAGGGCCTAGAAATGATTGTGGTCTTAACTGAGGGAATATAAAAATTTCAGGTAAATTTTTCTATGAGATGTCTTTCCATATTAACTTGTGAATTATTCTTTTACTGAAATCTAAGTGTTTTGTTTCCTCTTGCTGAGAAACTATCTCAAAACTGCATAGCTCAAAGCAACTCATTTTCTAATTGCTCAAGATTCTGAGGCGGAGGCAATGCTTGGAGGGATCAGGTTGTCTCTTACTATCAATACCATCAAAGACTAGAGGCTACCGAATGGGCCATAAGTCTGGGGTCTCTCTTCTTAGGTTAGATGAGTTTTTCAGTTGTCCTCTAGTCTTTCATGTGATCCACATTTCTTCATATCCTGGTGATTTCAGTGTATTCCAATGTCCCTGAGCACAAAACTGTCAGTTGCCAGGCATTCTCAGAGGTTAGGCCTCGTATTGTCAGAATGAGATTCATAAGTGACTCACGTGGATCATAAGACCTCAGTCCAGATTCATTAATGGAGAGAACTCCACTGGCATGTGAATATTGGGAGACATGGATGGGTGATTGGGAGCTGTCTTTGATGGCTAGCTCTGACATCAATGTTTAGGAGAGAAACTCCATAAACATTAAACTAAGTTTAATTACTACGACTAACCAAAAGGAAGGGCACGTTCAACTTACCTTTCACTATCCAGGGTCTACAACTCAATTCTTTAATTTTTCCACATTTTCTCTCAAATATGCCTCATTCAAAATTTTTTCAACATTGTATTTTCTTCATTAGCTTCTAGCATCAAGTTTCATCTAATCTGAATGCTTCTACATATCTAACTCCCAAAATCCTGAAAAATTAAAATGTAACTAATTTACACATCTGCATATAGTTTTTAACTTTTTAATTTAAAAAGTGTATTTAGTACAGGGTCTCACTATACAGATTGGACTTATAGCTATCCTGTTGTTAGCCCCCAAGCACTGGAATTATAGGTGGGTGCCACCTGCCCAGTCTCAGTTACCATCTCAGTGTGCCTTGGGGGCAAGACCTGAATGGCATGCTGGGATCGAACCCTGATCCCTGCATCTGCCTAAGCAGGTGCTTTAGTCCACTGAGCTATCTGGCTGGCCCCAACTTTGTAATTTTTAAATTGCAACTAAGAACATTAAAACAATGTACCAGAGGCTGGAAGCACAGTTCAGTGGTAGAAGACATGCTCAGACCTGGGTTCAGTCCTGAGTATCAAATAAATAAGATTTTTTTTCTTTTTTTTTTTGTCTTTTTGAGACAGGGTCTCACTGCGCAGTTCAGGCTGGCCTTGAGCTCACTTTTGTAGCCCAGGCTGGTATCAAACTCGCACCGATCCTCCTGCCTCAGCCTCCCAAGTGCTGGGATTACAGATGTGCACCACCATGCCCGGCTCTAAATAAGATTTTAAAATGTACCATTAACATTTGCTTTTAAAAGTTATGTTTAATTTCTTAAAGCAATAAAGAGAATTATAAAGGAGAATCTTAAATTAGATGTTTACTTTATGAAAAAAGTTCTGAACTTTCATGAACTGTGCAAAATATATAATACTTCATAAATTTTCCTGTTATTCTTGTGCCAGGGTTATGTTAATCTATCTGCATCTTTCAGTTTTAGCTGTACTACATGTGTGGCTGAAACAACCATTACATGTCTTTATTCTTATTTGCTGCATTCATTAAAATTCCTCCAAGGTTGCCACTGGTTTTTGGATGCACTGTTTAAGGATCTCCAGTCAATCCATTGTTACTGAACAATGTTAAGGTCATTTTAACTCTGTATTCACTAAAGTCATCTTATAGGTTTCCTAGAGACTGTAATTGTATTAATCACTTTGTGAATTCTACAACTCCCTTTTACAAGGAATACTTAAATCTATGCAAACACAAATAATAAAAATGTTAATTAGTCCTTTTTGTATTTGAGTTGGATATGTTAACACTTCCCATCTGAGTCTGTTATGATACTCAGCAAATCATAGTCTCTCTATATCTCAGTTTTTCTACAGGTGGTATAGCTATACTAGTAGTTTCTTTGAAGTCTTACTGAGATTATATATATATATACACATATATATATATGTGTATATATATATATGTATATATATATATATATATATATACATATATGTATATTTGGAATAGTGCCAAATATACACAGGTGAAGTACTCTATATAACATTATATTCTAACATAGTAATACAATGCTATTTACTATTACTCTTATTCTTTAGGTAGGGTGTGTATATATACACAGGTTTTATATAAGCATATATACATACTTTTATGTACTTAGTACAGGATCTATAAGATCCCACTACACAGATTAGACTTGTGGTGATCCTGCTGTTTTTAGCCTCCTAAGCACTGGGATTACAGGAGCTAGCCACCACACCTGGACTCCATTGTTGGCTCAGTGTGCCTGAGGACCAGGCCAGCACAGCATGTGGTACCAGGGATCAAACCCTGGTACCTGTGCTTGCTTAAACTGGTTGAGTTTTTAATATTTATTGCATATTTATAAAAAAAAGCATCAAAAATTTCAATATAGGTTAAATTTTTGTATACAAAGTCCAAGAAGAGTATCAGAAATAAATTCTCATATGAGCTACAATGAAAATAACAATAGCACTCAACAAAAAAATAACCTTTACCTCAATTATCATACCTAAGGCAGTCTGCATACATGACAATAACACATTCCATATACATGCAATGCTTATATGGACAGAACATGTCTTTTGCTTTCCTAGATGTTTTGTAGGAAATATATGACCTCTCTGTGGTCTTGCTGCATTGTCAGGAGGTTCTTTTTTTTTTTTTTATAACCTGGTTATTCTTTTTTTTTTAGAATTTTTTATTTTATTTATTATTTTTATTCTTGTTTCAGAACCTTTATTTATTCACTCATTTTTATGGCCGGCTCAGCCCGCCCTGAGGGTAGGGCTGGTGCAGCATGCGGTGCCGGGATCGAACCGTGGCCCCTGAAGCCGCCCAAGCTTTCCCAAGCAGGCGCTTTAGACCACTGAGCCATCCTGCCGGGCCCCACTGAGCCATCCCGCCGGGCCCGTCAGGAGGTTCTTATTATACAGTTTGTAATTAACAGGAACATAAAGTATCAATACACTATTAAATTTTAATATATATTGTATATTGTGTGTTTAGAATAGATGTCAATATTTTCACATCAGCTGGGTACTCGCTTACAAAACCTAAAAGATAACATCAGAAATAAGTTCCTAAATGAAGTACAATGAAAATGCCTGTAGAACACTACTATAAAAACAAGCTTTGCTTCAACTATTACACCCAAGGCAGTCTCCACAAATGAAAGCTGCTTGTTCCATGCACATGCCTCACTGACACTGGCAGCACATGTGCTTAGCTTTCCTATGTGGCAGGCCATTCTTGTCACCCCACTTGTCTTCCTGCTTGATCATTTTTGTGAAATCTAAAGATTGTAGCATACAGTTCTCTATTATGAAACTGCAACATATGATTTGAATTTCTACTTTGTTCCTGTGTTGATTAATTTGTGCTCCACTAACAAATGTAACATCAATTGGAAACTGGCAAACAATTGTCCAATGTCATGTCTGATCAGTCTGGGAGATGAAAGAAATAAGTCTGTTCAACAACATTTGGTTTATTACATGATTAAGGAACAATTTGATGGCTGAGTTCCAGGATAAATGTATAAATTTTGAAAGCATCATAAATCCTTACATGTACAAGGACATAAATTTTATGCCATATTTTGACCCATTACTGTTTTTTTTTTTTGGGGGGGGGTATTAGGAATCAAACTCAGGACTTTCAGCTTACCAGGCAGGCACTTAAGCTTCCTAACAGTCTTTTACATTCCTGTGATAACCATAAGAAATATGTGCTAAGTAAAAGATCCATGGATGGGGCCCGGCGGGATGGCTCAGTGGTCTAAAGCACCTGCTTGGGAAAGCTTGGGAGGCTTCAGGGACCGCGGTTCGATCCCCCGGCACCACATGCTCTGCCAGCCCTGCCCTCGGTGCAGGCTGAGCCGGCCATGAAAATAAGTGAATAAACAAATAAAGGTTCTGAAATAAGAAAAAAAAATAAATTAATTAATTAAAAAAAAAAGATCCATGAATGCTTTCAGTTCATCTAGTAAGGTGTCAGAAGAAATACATTTTTGAGTATGGCTACTGGTACATACAGAATGTTTTGCTTGCATTCCAACGTTTGTGTTTTCACAACATCTGGTAGCATTTTGCGTGTTATGACTTCCAACACTGAATGGCAGTGCTGGCATTCTACCAATATGGTTCACCCCTGCCATGATCCTCACTATATTTTTGCACCTAGTTTTAATACACTGCCCCATTTGGTTGTGAGGTCATTTTTTCAACATTTCAACTTGTCAAATATGTACTCATGAACTTGGTGTGGTGGCACATGACTGTACTTTGGAGGCTCAGGCTGGAGGATTATTGTGAGTTTGAGGCCAGCGTGGGCTACATAGTGAGTTGAAGGCCAGACTAAACTGCTTAGTGAAATTCTGTCTCACTAAAAAGTAATATATATGTATATTTATGCACATTTCTGTTTTCACCATCTTAATAAAGGAAGTCTGAATCCCCTATGTCTATATAAATTTCTTTTCCTTCTCTTTTTTTTTTTTTTCTCTTTTTTGAGACAGGGTCTCACTATGCAGTTCAGGCTGACCTTGAACTCACTTTTGTGGCCCAGTTTGGTCTCAAACTCACATTGATCCTCCTGCCTCAGCCTCCCAAGTGCTGGGATTACAGGCATGTGCCACCACACCCGGCTCTCCTTCTTTTTGGTATGCGAATTTCATGATCTTGTGCTTGCCAGGTAGGTGCTTATGTCACTGAGCTATATCCACAGCCCTCTATCAGTCTATCCTTGCTCCATTTCACTGTCACAGGAATCTTGGCTCACATAGCCAAAGTCATAAGCATCATCATTATTATATATACCTGTCTTAGTTACTTTGTACTCATTGCTGGGACAAATACCTAACACTCAAAGTGAAGGAAGGAAGGAAAGGTTTATTTATTTAGCTCACAGTTACTGGAGGTTTCAGTTCATACTCCAAGGCAGAGAGGCACAATGCAGAAGCCAGCAGTTCATGGCAGCAGAACAGCAACAAAACGGTGACAGAGGCAACCAACCAATCACGGCAGCAGAGCAACAGTGCTAGTCTGTCTCTCTGTCTCTCTTTAAATTATATCAGCCTCTCTGCCTTAGCCTGTCATCTCAGGCCACACCTATAATTCCCAGCAGTACTCAGATGGATAATCTCATCAGTGTTAAAACACATAATCCCAGTGACTCATGAGTCAAGTCTCAATTTATAGAAGTCCCCACCCTATGATTGCATGAGGCTTTGGGGGGACAACTAGACATAAACCATAACAATACCCATGCCACTCTTCTGTCACGTATTTTACTGTAATAGATCATCTTCATCACCTATGCATGAGTAATCTGCTGATTCACTTTTAGAGCTCCTCCAAAACTTGCAAATTTGGTTTTTCAATGCCATTGCACTGACTTGAACTACTTCTACCACAAAAACCAAAAGAAAACTTTAAAAAAAAAAATCCTAAAGTGATGTGGGTCTACTGGATCCTCTGTGATGCTCAGACAAACATACACACAACTAGTTAGAGCATGAAGGCAGGTTCAAATTTCATTTTGCCACTTTTGCACACAGGCACTCTTCTGGCTGTTAATTATATCAAATGGGTAAACATGTAGATTATTTTGTGTATCCCTCAGGGAAAGTTACTGAGATGCACAGCCAGCTACTTTAATACTAATGTTGAAATTTACAGTAGAAAATTAAGGGATTGGTCTGTTAGACCATCTTATGTTCTGAAATTGAGTAATTTCAAATATCTGCAATACTTTCAGAGTGATTAGACACAATTAGATGATAGAATTTTAAAGATGGAGAGCATCTTTAATGACTTATGATTATATCCTATTATGAGTAGGTACTTAAATAATTTAAACAGTTGCCATGATGTGCATTTATAGTCCCAGCTACTGTGGAAACCTACAGAGAATAGAGTTTAAGCCTGGACAACACTGACAAACAAAATCATCGGTAAAGTTCATCTAAAGACGTTTGCTACAAGCTTCACATACATTTCTAGTAGTGTTGTGAACCACTTTCCTCTATCAGTGACGCTCAAGTATTTCCTTGGCTACCTATACTTTTTCATTTGTGTCCAAGTAGAAAGCAACATAATGTTCAGTTCTCTGAAAAACAACAATATTCCTAAAAATACCTAAAAATGGTAATAATGGACAAGTAGGGTTTAGGAAATTTATTTTAGTGCAACTGCCAGATATATTTTAAGCTCTATGCTTAAAAATAAATCTAATTCACATGACTAACTCGAAATACTGAAGCCAAAAAAGTCACCGCAAAAACATTTAATGAAATACCTAGAGTTGGTCTCTTGTCTTCATCTTTGCTGTAAGTTTCGTGAAAACTTCTTACCTTGATTTGTAAAGTAGACTTCATAACTCAACATTTCTTGATACATACCTAATAAAATAAAAATAGACATTTTCCAAACAACATAATATTTTTATAACCTCTGACTCACATAAGGTTGATGGGCTGTTCAGAGGCTATGCAATGCTGCCTATACAGAAAGAAGTTTGACTGATCTGAAGCATTTTCCAATGTGGACTAAACATCTACGTTTTCTAACAATCCTTAAGTTGATCTATGAGCAAAAACAAAGGTTGATTAGGGACAAAAAAAAGGTTGGTTTTCTGATGAAAGCAATGAAGGTTATCAGTAGGCTAAATAACAATCATCTTGGGGCCAGGGAGATAGCTCTGTGGCACAAATGCCAGCCTAGCAAGTGCAAGGTTGTGACTTCAAACCCTGGTCCTGAAAAAATAAATAAAATAAAATAACAATCATCTCTATCAAGTCAAGAAAGCAACCGAACTAGGAAGAAATGGCCATTATTTTCATGTTCCATTTTAGTACAGATACAAAACACAACTCAGTTTCAATGAATGTTTTGAAGTTGAAAGAGCAACACTATACACTCCCATGGGAGAACAACAAGGATGTGGATGTGGGAATGACTTAAACATATTGATTTTTTTTCTATATCTTTCTCTTTTAATTAAGTGAAGCTTGACATCTATTGACTGCCATCTTCTGGAATCTCATTTTTAAAGCTCCCCTGACGCACACGACTGGCTTGGGAGCGTCGAGAGTTTCCCAAGTTTCCCACTGAATGGCAAACACACTGCACATGGAAGACTGATGGTGGAAAACCAAGTCCACAAGGGTAAAATAAAAAGAAAAGTCATTTACTTCCCCTCAGGTGAATCTCTGCAATCTAAGAAGGCTGAGGCCACAGGATTGTCGGAGTCAAGGCCTGCTCATGCTACTTCGTGAGTTCAAGCCCAGCCTGGATTACGTAGTGAGAGCCTGTCTCTGAAATATAAGCAACCCCTCAACCCATGAAAACTGACGAAAATAACAGGTACACTTTCTGTCACAATTCTCCAGTCGGGCTGTGGCCCCGTGGAACCCGAGGTGGGGAAGCTGTCAAAGCAGCAACCTGAAATAAGGAGAGGTCCTTCTCCGCCCAACACCTCAAGGCCGCTCTGGAGCCCGACGCGCCTTCCTCAGAGCCCGCCACGGGCGAGGTCCGCTCCACGCGTCACACCCGCCCGGCTCCTCCCCGACAGTCGCTCGCGACGCCCCGGGCGCGCCGGGACCCAGCCGACCCCGCCCTGAGAGGCGCCAGCCTGCACGCGCGCGTGCGCGTAAAGCCGGACTGGTTCCCTGGCGGAACGCCGTCCTCCGCATGCGCAGTGCGCCCCGGCGGTCTCCGTTTGTTTGAACAGGAAGGCGGACATATTAGTCCCTCTTGGCCCCCCTCGCCCCACCCCCCCAAAGCATTCGCCGCCTCGACTCGCCCTTTTCCCAGCCGGGACCGCAGCCCCTCCCAGAAGCTCCCCATCAGCAGCCGTCCGGGGCTCCACAGTGGTCTTTCTCGTCGCCGGCTCTCCACCCTGTGCTCCATTAAGTCTCCATCGGGCACGGACCTCGCCCTGCCCCGCCGGACACCGCGGCAGTCACCTCTGCATCGACGGGACAAAATGGGAGAGTGAGCCTGGCCCGCGGGGAGCAGCTCTCGGCACGGGCGGGTCGGCGTGGCGGGCCAGGCCCGGGCGAGACGGCGATGCGGGGCTAGACCGCCCCCAGCGCCTCGGAGCGGAGCGGGCCGGGCCGAGCCGAGGCCGAGCGGCGGTGCAGCTGGCACAGCTCCGCGCCCGCCTGCGCGCTCGCCTTTCCTCTGCTCGCTCCCGGCCGCCCCAGGGAGTCTCCACCCTGCTGCTCGCTTTCTCGCCCCTCGGGCCCGTCCCGGGACCCGGGGCCCCTCCGTGGCGAGGACGGTCGGGGCCCGCTAGGCTACGCCGACGGGGCTGCGGGCGACGGCGCTCTCGGCTGTCGTGAGGGGCTACCGGGTGGGATGCGACTTTGGGCGTCCGGGCGACTGTGGGTCGCTGCCACCCCCAGGCCGGGGTCCGGAGCGCAGAGGTCCCTTTTGTGACGGGTAAGAGGAGGGGACCGGGCACACCTGGTGACCCTGAGGTTCCGGCTCCTCCGCCCCGAGGCTACAAACCCACCGCTGAGGAAGTTGGTTGAAATTGCTTTCCGCTGCTGGTACGACGGTATTGTCATAGGAAAAGCAACATGTCGACTGGGGACAGTTTTGAGACTCGGTTTGAAAAAATCGACAACCTGCTGCGGGATCCCAAATCGGAAGTGAATTCGGATTGTTTGCTGGTGAGTGGCACCGGTTCCCTTTTGCCCGGCTGGGTTCCGCATGTTTATCTTCCTCTTGTTTTCAATCTGGTTAAGAGAAAGTCTCAGGTGCGCACGGTCGTTGTGGAAGACGCCAGGTTGATTGTCCGGAAGGATTTTGGAGTACCACGAAAATCGCGTGGGGTGGCTTTCTTTACCATTTGACTGGCCCGGGTACTAACCACTCTGAACTTTTAGTTCTGACTCAGTTCATTCTGTACTTAGAAACTTGCTATTGGAGGCGTCGTATCAAAAGTCATCGCGTCAGAGTTGTTACCACGTATGTAGTTTGTTGAATGGCGATCCTAGTAAGTAATATTAATCTCGATTGATTTGACAATAGTCTCGGAAAGGCTGCTTTCCATTTACAGAGATTTAGCTCCTAAAAGTTTAGGACTTTTTTTTTTTTTTTTTGACATGGAAGTAAGGATGGAGAATCGATGCAGAGATGATTTTTTTCTTTGCGCTGAAATGTCATGGGTGTCTTGAGTCTAATGAACTTCTTGTTGAAGTATTAAATGCAAAAATGAACCTAACTGAGCATAGGTCATCACAGTGTTAACCTTTTGTTGGACTATTGTTGGTTTCAAAAGCACCACACAGATGTTATATCTGCCCCTTTTTGGTGATGCTGTGCTTGAACATTGTTACTTCTAAAACATCCTGAAGAAGATCTTATGAGGTGAAAAGGCAAAGTATTATCATAAGTCATTATTTGGTTAGATTATTAGGATTTTAGATTGGGATTTTATAGGGGCCTCAGAGAATTAATGTTAGGTATGCAGTTTGGGGGAATTAAGATTAAAAGTATAGAATAATGGCATTCAGAGAAATGCCATTTAAGAACCTCATTTTGAATAAGTAAAATTTGTAGATTATTTATAATTACTATGCATTTTAGTTACTCTGAGTGCGTTTCTGTGGTTTTAGTGTGTAAAACGTCTTGCCACTGCTTTCAAAATTAAAGCATCCTTATCTATGAAATAATATTGTGGGTAGCATGTTTGAAGTGTCTCACCCACAGTATGGGATGCTCTTCATGTTGAAAAATAGTAAACAGAGTTGATGCTTATTTTAAAACATGTTGTCTTGTAAAAGACGTAAGAATTAAGAACACACCTTTAATGTGTTCCACATTTATTTCACCTAATATTTTTCCATTTGCATGTATTTTAAGACTTTTCATTTTCTTTTTGAAGTGCCGAGAACTGGGGCTCAGGAGATAGCCCCCTGGCACAAGTGCCTCCTGGCAAGTGCAAGGTTGTAAGTTTGAACCTGAGTCCCGCAAAAAAAAAAAAAAAAGAAAAAAAAAAAAAAAGAAGAATGCTTTAAAGTACTGAGAATTGAACTCAGGGCTCAGTACATGCAGCACCAGGCAATCTGCCACTAAATTACACCCTTAGCTTCTGCTTTACTTTTTTGATACCAGTATTCCATAGTGTGTAATTATAGGTTTAGTAGCTTTTTTAAATTTCATTTTAATTTCAAATCTCTTGCTATAGATTTCTTTGGTGGGATTCTCATAGACATTGAGATGTGGAAAATACAAAGAAATGTAAATCACGATTCAGAGTCTGGTCTACAGTATTTGTGAAAACAAGAGTTACTCTCACAAATATACATAGAAACAAAGAAAAGCATTTCATAGGTTGAGAAAATGATTTTCAAATGACTGTTTAAAGCAAATGTGTGTGTGTACGTGCCACCTGCCTGCTATAGAAATTGAAGAGAAGAAATCACTATGAGTCGAGATAGTGCTGAGTATGCTTTTCTGTGGATGGATGGATGAATGGATAAGAGAAGGTTGTCAGGGAGAGTGGAGGATAACATAGAGGATTGAGATGTGCCTGTCAAGAAGGAGACAGTACAGTTGGAAGGACTGGGCTAGACTGCAGGATTTGAGAGCTAAGCAAGGAGTTTAACGCTATGACAGGATGAAAGATAAGTCTGATAGTTTTGTGCACAATAAAGGTGGAGAAAGGGTGAGGTTGGAGAATTTTTAAGTAATAGTAACTCAGAAATGATTGAAGCCCAAAATTGGCACAAGAAAATGAGGAAGGGAGAATTGATGAACTTGATTGACAAAATTTGTTTTTAATTAGTTTTTTTTTTTTTTTTTTTTTTTTTTTTGGTGGGACTGGGGTTCAAACTCATGATCTTGCACTTGCCAGGCAGGCCCTTGTGCCATGGAGCTCTCTCCTCAGCCCCTGTTGATTGGCAGAACTGAGAAGAAGGAGAAAGAGAAATCAGTCAATAGATGACCAAAAATGTTAAGCTTGGATTATAGGGAGATTGTGACAATAGCAGTGTCAGGCTTGGAAATTGGGAAAAATAGATGTAGATAAATTCAATCTTAAATTTGCTGTGTTTGAAGGGAACAGTGGGACAAACATGAAGAAATGACCTGTAGACTATTGAAGATAAAGAACTGAGCTCATAATTAATGATAATAATTTGAAAATGATTTGTGCAAAGGTACAAATTGAAACAATATAATACCCTAGAGCAGTGATTCTCAACCTTTCTAATGCGGTGACCCGGCAATACGGTTCCTCATGTTGCGGTGACCCCAAACAAAAAATAATTTTGGTGGCTACTTCAAAAGTGTAATTTTGCTACAGTTATGATTCCGAATGGCTTTAGTCGACCCCTGTGTTTTGGTTGTTCGACCCCCGCTGGGGGTCGCGACCCACAGGTTGAGAACCGCTACCCTGGAGACATACTCTAGGAGAGAACTAAAGGTGAAAGGTAATGGTTGAACAGAAGAAGAGCCAAAGAAGCAAAGCCGTGAAGGCTTTCCGAGTTGGGATAGCCAGATAGTATGGGACCCTCTAAAAGAATATTTTGAAAAAAGCAGTATGGCTCAGTGGTCTAAAGCACCTTCTTAGGAAAGCTTAGCCGGCTGCAGGGACCGTGGTTCGATCACCAGCAGGCACCACATGCTGCGCCAGCTGTGCCCTCAGGGCAGGCTGAGCCGGCCATAAAAATAAATAAATGAACAAATAAACAAAACAAGATAAAACAAACATAAAATAAACAAGAAAAAACTAAAATAAAAAAATAAAATTCTAAAAAGAAAAAAGCAGTAGCCAACTAACATTTATATTCACCCTTGTAATCTTATCATCTTGGCCCCTTTTTTTCTGCCTACTTTGATAACTTTTTTGAAAACTTATTGAAATTTTATAATATTACTACTTTGAACTTAGTACATATCAGATTTTTCTTTTGAGACAGAAATCTTTTCTCCAGTCTTGTAGCATCTAGCCTGAATTTCCTTTGCATAATACTGAATGTTTAGCTTTGAGCAATCACTCATTTATTTTGCCACGCAGAGCAAACTGTCAGGTCATTTCATTTTTTTCAGGTGATCTTTTGCCCATTCTCTGTACTTTAGTTGATCTCTCTGTGTTAGTTGCTTTTCTCTTTATTCAGTGCTATTTATTAAATATGTACTATGTGCCATGTGCAGTACTCTATAGACTTTTTTATAATGACAGAAAAGGTTATTAGGTTATTCTTTGCTTTTGTTATGGCTTCATTCAGTCATAGCTGGGGCTTTTTCTGAGGTGGCTGACACTAGAGTGTGCGATTGATTCGCATTGCAATGCTAGAATTAAGGGTGGGTGTTTATCAAATCACTCCACTCATTGGTTTGGCACTGCTCTAATCCTGATAGCCTGGATGTAATATGAGGGACAGAAAGAGGCTTGTCTTGTCTCTTGTTGCCTTGTCACCTTCTGTCTGCCATGACTTGGAGCCAGCCAATTATGGACTTAAACCTCCACAAACTGTGAGCCAAATAAACCTTTCCCCCCTTGACTTGTGGATGGTAGGTATTTTGTCTAAGCAACCAGAGAAGTAACTAACACAATTTCTTTTACTAGAGTGCTCTTCAGCTGTGGAAGCTTCCCAACGTTTTGTAAAGTTTTAGAACAGTTTCTGGCACACGTCTTTTTAAACCTCAATTTATCTACATGATATCTTTTTTGTTGGGGCAGTAGTAATGAATATTAGCAGTTATAAGATAAAGTAGCTAGAAGAATTCTTGCAGTTTTCTTGATGATCTTCATCTTTCCTTCAGTTTTTTTCATATTGTAACTAAAAGGTGGTGTAACTGGGTGGGTGGAAAAGAATCAGTAATACTGAGTTCTAACACTGTGTTGTCCCTCTGTACGTGATAGTATTTGTCAGTTTTTCAGAATGTGGAAGGCAGATAAAAATGTAAGTTAAAATGGTAGTCTTTGTTTTTTAATTCTCTTTTTTCTGGGCTTCTTTGACCTATTTTTTTCCAACTTGTCATTGCTCTTAATTTTCTTTATTTCAGTTTTTTGACGTATAAAACTTAGTTTATTTTCATTATTTTAAAGCATTCATCCATTCTTACAGTTTCAGGTGCCTGTCATCTTTACGCTCATGAAACTCAAACCTTTATTTTTATTCTTACCTGGTTGAAAATTGTAAATATCTATCCTCTATGAACAGTATGTCTCCGTGGATGAGTTCGTTCATATTCCTCTTATTCAAAGATAAGCTTTCCCCTATAAACATACTTGTTTTGTCATTAACAATGTTATTTTTTTGTTTTTAAGCTTTTTAATTTTTTGGTGCTAAGGACCAAACCTTGGCTTCCTGTTTGCTAGACTAGCATCGTACCACTGACTGAAGTCCCTCCAATAATAGATGGCGGTGCTTGTCACTGTACTGAAATTTTGGTTATAAAGTTGCTTTTTTTTTTTTTTTTAAGTTACTTTTGTTTTATTAAAGTATTTTTCTCTTAGAATGAGTTTGAAGTTGTTCTTCTTTCCTTTCCCCTCCCCTCCCCTTCTCTCTCTCTTTTTCCTTCCTTCCTATGTTCTTTCCTTCCTCCCTCCCTCCCTCCCTCCCTCCCTCCCTCCCTCCCTTCCTTCCTTCCTTCCTTCCAGACAGGGTCTTGCTCTGTAGTTCAGGCTGCTTCTGAACTCACTATATAGCCCAAACTGGCCTTCAATGCTAAGCTATCCTCCTGCCTCAGCCTCTCCAGTGCTGGCGTTGCATCCAGCATATTGTGAAGTTTCTTGACAGGTCTGCTCTATATTTCAGGGTTTGGGTAGCATTTGAAAATTAAATATTGCCGTATAATCCCTCTGTATGCTTAGTCTGCTGAATTGATCACCTTTGTGATTCCATTATTGTTAAGGGAATAAAAAGTCTTGAGGCCATTAAATGTTTGGGCCTTAAAGCTATATGCTAATCAGCAATCATAATTTTCAAGTTAGTGGGTGTTATCAATATGTTTTACATCTACTTAGTTTGAATCAGATTACCTTTTAAGAGATGAAGTAACTCTGAAGCTCAAACTGAACTGAACTGAACTGAGCTGGAGGTCAGCTCATCAGCATGGTTCAACTTCCCAGGTAACTGGGACTAGGGTTGGCATGCCTACCCAATTTAGACCACCCAATTGCTGTTATTATGTTTCAACAACATTTTAAAACAAGAGAGATATCTAATTCATTTATCAGTAAATCTGTGTAAAATCTAAACTTGGATTCAAGCCTAGGCTTTGTCAGGTGCTCATTGGAGGATTTTAGGGGACTTATTTAGGGGACTTCTCAGAACTAGTCTTTGGGAAATTAGGGGAAGAGTTGTAAGATTATTGTAACAGTTAAATAATACAGACAAAGCAGTTATCACAAATATCATTAAACATTTGACAATTGGTAACCATTATTATTGCCATATTTGTAGAGCAGTATTATTGTCAAAGGTAATTGTACTTAAGCAGGAAATTATTCATACTATCTTCTGGAAGTGTAGAGCAGTTTACCTGAATCTGAAGCCATGCCCATAAATTTATAATTTAGCCATGCTATAAATTTATAATCACAATTTTTGTGATATCAAAGCATCCAAGCCAGTTATAACTGAAAAATGCAGACATAAGGTAGATTCAGTAGTAAAGCACCTGCTTAGGCAGATGCAGGGGCTATAGTTTAATCCCCAGCCTGCTGTGTGGGGCCGTCCTGTAATCCCAGTGCTTGGGAGGCTGAAAAAACAGGAAGGATCATTGCGAGTCCAATCTGTGTAGTGAGACCCTGTAGAACTGTACTAAATACATTTAAAAAAAAAAAAAAAAAAAAAAAAAAAAGGATAGATGCAGTGGAATGGAGAGGGGCTTTTGGAGATTGTTCTTGTAGTCATGCTTTGTGTGAAGGGTTTATATTGATAGGGAAGGTACCTGGGAGCTAATCTGTTGGGATTTAGTTATCTTGTTCTCTTTTCTATGTGTATCTTTTATGCTTTCAGTGTGTGTTTTGTAAATAGACCCTGTTAGACTACATACGTGGGCGTATAGACAGATGGCTCAGAGTAATAGTTGAGACATGAATTGGGTCATTCATTACTGTCTTGAGTCAGAAATGTTTCTAATCCAGAAGGAACTGCGTATAAAATTGTATAATGAACAAAGAGTAAATTCTCAGTTTTAAGTTAGAATTTGCAGAACTTCATAGTTTTGTGTCATATGTATAAGTTTTGTGTTGCAGCTATATAATCAAAACTAGATTCTATTATAATGAATGACATAATAGCTCACATATCAGGAAACAAGACCTACAGCAGTGGTTCTCAACCTTTCTAATGCTGTGACCCTGAAATACAGTTCATGCAGTGACCCCAAACCAAAAAATAATTTTGGTGGCTACTTCAAAACTGTAATTTTGCCACAGTTATTATTCAGAATAAAATAATAAAATAAAATATGTATTTTCCAATGGGGTCGCGACCCACAGGTTGAGAACCGCTGACCTACTGCATTTTGTTGTTGAAGATAATTACAAAAAAAGGGAACACATCCATTTAATTAAAGCCCACAGCATAACTGTTGGATTTCACACATGTATGCATGAGAAGATGAGCATGCATTACAATTCACAATGGGAAACAGTTATTTTTTAAGACATGCTAATAGGATGGTATAGTGAAAAGGACACTAGTTGGAAATACAAAGCATTGTCATGGCTTTGTTCTGCTAACTCTTGTTTGGTCAACTAAATCTTTTTCCTATCTAGACCTCAATTTCCCTGTTTGTAGAATGCAGAATTGGATCATACAGTCACTGATAGCCTTTGTATCTCTAAAAAGTCCATGGTCCTTTATTTATTATACTTCATAAACACTTAAAACTTGCTATTATTTTGTAAGAAATAAAATTTTAAAAGTTAAGTGAGGTTGATGTAGAAATACCCAAATAAATAGATGCAGTGATTAAGTGCTGTTTTTTTGTTTTTGTTTTTGTTTTGCAGGACTGGGGATTGAACTCAGGCGCTTGCGCTTGCCAGGCAAGCACTTATTCTACTGAGCTATTTCCCTGGTCCCATTAAATGCTGTTTTTAAAAGTAGTTCCCAAACTAATTTTGTAAGACTTGGTAACTAGATTTTTTTTTTAAATTGCCAATTACCTTCATAAGTATTAAGTGGTTAATTAGGATATTCATCTGTATGTCTGTTAAAATGTAAGTATATAGTTCAGTTTTCCAATATACTTGCCCCCCCTTTTATGGAACTGTAAAAAATATAGTACATTTTTCCTTATAGTTTGTACTCAGAAGCTAGGTATTCACGTTAATGTCCAAAGTCTAATGTTTCAGGTAAGAGGTTGTTTTATACTTGTGTTATATATTTTTTAAAAATTTTTTCTTGCTTCAGAACTTTTGTTTGTTTGTTTTTTTATTTTTATGGCCGGCTCAGCCTGCCCTGAGGGCAGGGCTGGTGCAGCATGTGGTGCCAGGAATCAAACCATGGTCCCTGCAGCTGCCCAAGCTTTCCTAAGCAGGTGCTTTAGACCACTGACCCATCCTGCCGGGCCCTACTTGTGTTATATTTTGAAAAGTAGGCTGACCTATACCTCCCTTTTATTGAAACTATCCACCTTTTGCAACAGAAATTTAAATTTTTCTCATCATTATCTGGAACTAAATTTGAAGCAGGTAAATCACATTAGTACTTTTTTTCCCCATTTATTGTTCTTAAGTTGACAGACGTTTATTTGGTGTGTACTGTGTGCTAGGCATTCTGATAGGCAATGGGGAATACCATGGTGAGTAAAAACAAACATAGGCCCTGCTTTCATGGATTTATAGTGTCAAAAAAAGGTTTAATTAAATGCCTTATTACCCTAGGATAGGAGTGGAGTAAGGCTTGAGATGGTAAGAGAAAAGATCAAGACTTTACTTAAAATTTTGATATATTTGTAGATTTGTGGTAAGGCAGTCTAAGTATATAATTTTCAGATATGGGTTTGTAGATTTTAATCAAATTCACTTGAAGAACTTGTTTTAAAATGGAATCTGGGCCTATGCCCAGACAAACAGAATCAGAATTTTTTGAGATGAGCCCTAGGATTCAGCATGAAATGTGAATTTTTAGACATACTCAAGCTTGAAAACTACTTGAAAAGGAAAACAAGAGTTTTTGTTTTATTTGATAATTAAGTGCAAGATCTTGAGTTTAATTTCTCGTACAAAAAATGGTAATTTTATAACAATTACAAATGTATGCAGGAGTGGGATAGTGCATCCTTATTACCGAGGTCAAGGGCAGTAATCTTTATTACCCGTACTTTTCAAAAATCAAATTTCAAAAATTTGATTCATCCATCATTCAGCCTTTCTCTTAGCAAAATGTTAAATTCCAAACACTGTCATTATATATTACCCTTAGCTTATGTAAATAAACATCTTTTTTTTTTTTTTTTTTTTTTTTTTTTTTTTTTTTTTTTTTTTTTCTTTTTTGTCTTTTTGAGGCAGGGTCTCATTATGCAGTTCAGGCTGGCCTTGAGCTCACTTTTGTAGCCCAGGCTGGTCTCAAACTCACACTGATCCTCCTGCCTCAGCCTCCCAAGTGCTGGGATTACAGGCATGAGCCACCACGCCCAGCCTCAATAAACATCTTTTAAAAAGGATATTTTCTTAAATAACCACAGTAACCGTTATGTCTAATAAAATTAAAAGCTCTTTTAGGGCCCGGCGGGATGGCTCAGTGGTCTAAAGCGCCTGCTTGGGAAGGCTTGGGCGGCTTCAGGGACCGAGGTTCGACCCCCCCCCCCCAACACCACATGCTGCACCAGCCCTGCCCTCAGGGTGAGCTGAGCGGGCCATAAAAATGAGTGAA
>PVJA010010033.1:0-58695 GCA_004027025.1 Myocastor coypus
GCGGGCTGAGCCGGCCATAAAAATAAGTGAATAAACAAACAAAGGTTCTGAAACAAGAGTAAAAATAATAAATAAAATTTAAAAAAAAAGAATTTTTTATTTTATTTATTTATTTTTTTTCTTGTTTCAGAACCTTTGTTTGTTTATTCACTTATTTTTATGGCCGGCTCAGCCCGCCCCAAGGGCAGGGCTGGCGCAGCATGCGGTGCCGGGGATCGAACCGGGGATCGAACCGCGGTCCCTGAAGCCGCCCAAGCTTCCCCAACCAGGGGCTTTAGACCACTGAGCCATCCCGCTGGGCCCCCAAAAATTAAAAATTAAAAAAAAAAATAAAGATATGATGGTGCCTTAAAAAAAAAAAAAAAAAGAATAAAACTTGGATTAGGAGTTTAGCTTACTGGTAGGTAGAGTACTTGCCTAGCATGTCTGATCTCCAGCAGAGGGGGACAAAGGCAGAAATGGGACACAGTGGTCCAAACCTATAATCCCTGATTCTTGAAAGGCTCAAATAGGAGGAACACAAACTCAAGGCCAGCCCAGACAATTGAGCAACACTCTCTCAAAATAAAATTTATAAGGGGTCAAGGGCCCAGCATGGTGGTACATGCCTGTACCCCACAGCTTGGGAGGCTGAGGTAGGAGGAATGCCATGAACTTGAAGCCAGCTTTCCCTGTACAGCAAAGGGTCTCAATAAATAGTATCTTCTCCCCTGGTACCAGAGATCAAACTCAGGACCTTGTTTGTGCCAGGCAGGCACTTATACTGCTAAGCTATCTCCCTGGTTTGTCTCACTCAGTCAATCAATCAATCTATCCAAATAAAGAAAATAATAAGAAGTGATAGGGATTTAGCTCAGTGATACACTGCTTGCTCATCATGCACAAGGTCCTGGTTTCAATTCCTAGTACTATAAAATCACCAACATTCCCTGAGTGGTGGCCCACACCTGTAATTCTAGCACTTGGGAGGCTGAGGCAGGAGGATCACTGTGAGTTCCAAACCACCCTGGGCTACAAAATGAGCTCAAGGCCAGCATGAACAGCACAGTGAGATCTTGTCTCAAAAAGAAAAAAAAAAAAAAAAATCAAAATTACTATCTCCTCTATCTCTCTCTCCTCTTCTTTCTTTCCTACAGAACTACTCAGTTGTAATCAAAGTACAATTTGCAAAGAAACACATTTTCCTTTTATATTATAAAAGTAATGTAAATAGAGATGACAACCTAAAATGCTCTGAAAGAAATAATTCAGAAAATTGTCCCCTTCCCCTCAGGTTCCTCAGTTGCAATTTACTTAAAACAAATAAAGCAAGTCAATTAGTTAAATGAAAGCAAAAGCAAGGCTGAAATGGAATGAGGAGCTTATGTTCCAATAAGGAAAGGGAGAACAGGGGAGTCAGGAAACAAAAAGTAGCAACATGTGGCACAGGAAGTTGCAAGAAAACTTTTAGACGGGGCAAATAAAAGCAGCATCCTCCAAACCACGGAATACCAATTTCCTATTTTATTACGTATGTGTTCATGGCAGCACTGGAGACTGAACCTAGAACCTTCACAGTAGGCTCCATGCTAGCGCTTTATATTCTATATTTTGATATAGTTGCCAAGTTGCCCGGGCTGAGCTTGTACTTGTGGTTCCCCTGCCTTAGCCTCCTGGAGTGCTAGGACTGCAGGCCGGCTACCACACCTGGCTCCAATTTCCAGCTTTATTTTATCTTTTTAAAGAATACAAGATAGTAATTAAAAAGCCAGCATTAGAAACAATACAAAATTTCACTAAACAAAGTAATAGGAATTCAACACTGGTTTCTGTATTGCATGAAGTTATCTTCAAATTAGTTGTTTAGGTTACCAGATATAAGCATGCAAAATTGGTTTAAAAACAAAACAACAAAAAAGCTGTGAGAAATTTTAAAAGAATAAAAAGAAAAATATTTACTCTTTCAGGTTCTCACACTAGGGAGATAATACAATGTACATGTGGGTCTGATTTATTTCACTTACCAATAGTTGGTAGTTATATCCATTTATCTATAAAAGCCTCAAATTTATCTTTTTATAGCTCAGTAATACTCCACTGTGTAAAAATATCACATCTCTTTTTTATCAATTCCTCAATTAAGGGGCATTTGGGTTGTTTCCAAGATTTAGCTGTGATAAACTGCACTGCTATAAACACGTGTGCACACCTATCACTGTGGTATGATAAATTTAGTTCTTTTGAAAAAATACCTGGGGGGAATAGCTGGCTTGAATGGGACCTCCAACTCTAGCTGTTTGAGGAATCTCTTCTCCTCCTTCTCCTTTTCCTTCTCTTTCTCTTTCTTCTTTAGCTCGGACTGGTAGTGATCCTCCTTCTTTCAGCCTCCCACCCCAGCACTGGAATTACAGACATGCACTACACATAGACTGGGGGTGGGGCTGGCGGTGCTAGGATTGAACCACAGTTCCTGTGCTTGTCTGCACTTGCCTAAGTAAGCACTTTAGTCTGCTGAGCTATCTCACTGGTCCTGGTTGACTTCTTGATGTTTTAATTTGCATCTCTTGAATGACAAATGATGCTTAGCATTCTTCCATATATTTGTTTGTCACTTGTATCTCTTCATTTATGAAGAGTATATTCATCTCAGGTGCCCATTTTTGGACTGGGTCTTTGAATTTTGGAGGCCTGATTTTGTATCTTCAACGAAGGGACCAAACAAGTTTATTGGAATAAAGATGGTCTCTTTAATAAATGGTGCTGGAAAAACTGGCTTTCTACATGTCAAAGGCTTCAAATAGACCCATGCCTATCATCACTGAAACGTTAAGTCTTCTGGAGGAGAAAGTACGTAGAAATCTTAAGGACAAAGGGTAAGTACAGGCTCATGAACAAAAATGAAACTACATGGGAAATACTTCAAAGATTTAACAATTGAGATCTCATCTTTTTTAAAAGTTTCTGCACATCGAAAGAAACCAGCAGGGCCCAGCAGGATGGCTCAGTGGTCTAAAGCGCCTGCTTAGAAAAGCTTAGGCGGCTGCAGGGACCACAGTTCAATCCCCGATCCCCGGCATCACATGCTGCACCAGCCCTGCCCTGAGGGCAGGCTGAGCCGGCCATATAAATAAATAAATAAATAAATCTAGAAAGAAAGAAAGAAAGAAAGAAAGAAAGAAAGAAAGAGAAATCAGCAAAATGGAGAAAAAAGAAAACCCACCAACTGGGAAAAAATTATAGTGGACTGTCCTTCAGACAATCTCCAATTTTAAAGAAGCAAGTTCAACTTCTCTCTAGTGAGTCATAGCTATGCTAGGAAATCCTGTGTGTGTGTGCGTGTGTGTGTTTGACAGAGTTTCACCATGCAGTTGAAGCTGGCCTTGAACTTTTTTTGTAGCCTAGGCTGGCCTCAGATTCATAGCAATCCTCCTGCCTCAGCCTCCCCAGTATTGGGATTACACCTGTGTGCCACCATGCCTAGCCAGGAAGCTCTAAATTCTGTCTTCTTTCTTTAACATGATAGTTGTACAAACACTACAACTGAGGTTAGCTGGTGATATTCTGAGAACGTATATATACTTGCAAAGTCTAACAAGGAAATCTGACTAAGATCACACAAATCTCCAAATTAAACTAAGTAACTTTTTTCCCTAAAATGTGTCTCAGGCACAAAATGATAATACACCCTTGTTTGCCTATTCCAAGTTTACAGCTTTTTGTCTTAATGCAATTATTAATAGTATCCTCCTTTCTCTCAAGTATTATGATTTAAACAACCAATCCAAAATTAGAGGGGCCTGGGATATAACTCAGCAGTACAGAACCTACCCGTAAAGTGCAGTCCTGAGTTCAATTCCCTGCACCAAAAACAAACAAATAAGCAACCAAAAAAAAAAAAAAAAAAAAAAAAAATAGGGATGGCTGTCTGTGCCTGTAATCAGAACTACTAGGGAAGCTGAGTCAGCAAGGTTGTATGAACAACTTCAAAAACATGTCCCCAAAAGAGGGGGCATATTGCTCATTCCAATTATCTTTAGCACTCCAGAAAGTTTGGGCAGAAAGACTGCCAATTTAAGCCCAGCTGGGAAATTCAGCAACTTGACAAAACTCTGCCTCAAAATAAAAAATGAAAAATGGCTGGAGATAAGTTACACTGCTAAGACTTTGGGTTAAGTCCCCAGAACAACAAAAAAGATTAAGAAAAGAGAAAAAGAAGTGAACAGAAAAAGTGGTGAAAGGAATTGTAAGTAAAATCACACTTTAAGATAATCATCTTCACCAATCAGCAGTTCCTCATATTTTATTAGCTTTCTTGTACTTTCTGTCATTCAAATTCAAACTAAGTATTATAGCTTCAAGGGCCCTGAATTATCATATCTGAGGGTAAATGGCACAGCTTACAGCCATGCCACTTGTTTACAAGAGTTACATTAAAGGAAAAACTGTAACCCTCAAGTAACCAAAGAACACAATGTAGCACTATAGCCTGGGCACTGATGCACATGACATTTCGCTTCATTTGACTAAATTCCCTGCTCAAATGTTACTTCTTCAAAGATCTCCTTCTTAAACATTTACCTAAACAAAAGAAATGTGTGTGTGTGTGTGTGTGTGTGTGTGTGTGTGTGTGTGTGTGTTTTGAGGAAGGATCTACAGGGTGTTCAGGGTCTCACTACTAGATGGAATTTGTAGTGGTCCAATTGTTTACAGCCTCCTAAGAGCTGGGATTACAGGTGATCTCCACCATACCCAATCCCAACTGCCATCTCAGCACACCCTGGGGGGCGGGACTGGCACAGCAGGCCCAGGGATTGAACCCCTGGCCCCTGCACCTGGCACTTTAATCTGCTGAGCTATTACGTGGTCTTTGTTAGACAAGTAGACAACTAACCTGTGCTTGGTTAAAAAAATGGTTGGTTGGTTGGTTGGTTGGTTGGCTGGTTAATTGGTTGAAAAAAGGTTTCACTATGCAGGTTCAGCTGGCTTTGAATTCACTACATAGTTCAGGCTGGCCTTAAACTCACAACAATCCTCTAGCCTTAGCTTATGGAATGCTGGGTTACAGCTGCATACTGCCAAACCCAGCCAAAATTGTTCAATTCTGCTATCAAATGTTCACTCAGGTGAAGTAGACTGCTCAACCTTTCATCCTAAAATTCTCTGCTACCCAAAGTGTAGTTTGAGAATCACCAGCATCAGCAAGCTTGTCAACAATGCACGGTATCTGGATCTAGCTTAGACCTCCTAAAATCAAAATCAGGCTACAATGTGCACATTAGGCTTAAGAAACACTATTCCAATTCACTGATTCCTAATCCACTATAGTTAACACTGCAATTTTTTCAGTACTACATATTCAACCTAGGGCCTCATGCATGTTAGGTAAATATCCTGTCACCGAGATATAGATAGCTTCAGCCATTTGGATATCTATTATTTGGATATCCTTCTTCAAATTTTTGGCTATTTAAAACATGTAAGCCAGGTGTGGTGATCTACAATTCTAGCACTGGGAGGCTGAGGCAGGCAGATCTTTGTGAGTTTGAGACCAGCCTGGGGCACAAAGTGAGCTAAAGGCCAACCTGAACAGCATAGAGTGTCCCTGTTTCAAAAAGACAAAAAAAAAAAAAAAAAAAAATGCACCCACCAGGATATTCTATATAGGTAGCCATCTCCTTGAGAAAGTCAGGAAGAAAGCCACTAACCAATCTCCTACAGGAAAAGCTCCTCTTCTGAACTTATGACCAACTGTTACTCAACTCCTTCCCAATTTGATCCCACTTAATCATTTTTACCTGAGAAACTATGCTTGTAATCTTATTGATGGACCATAGTTTTGTCCTGCCTCATGGGCACCTTAAGAGTTCCCATGTTTCCCACCTTAGACCTGCTTCACCTCATGGATTTGCCCTATAAAAATCCCTAGAAAAGGCAGGTAACTTGGCAACCTGGTGGGTTACTCGGGTCTCCTTCTGGCCCTCTCTTGGATAGACACTTTCTTGCCCTCAATAAATATATTCTGCTCTTAAACTCCGTTGTTCCTAAAATTCAGTTTTGGAGAACATGAAATCATCCCACATATCTTTCAGGTTGGGAGGTCCCCCATATCATGATCTCTAGAAGTTGTATGTACTAGCTATCTATTGTGACATGACAGTTTACTCCAAAACTTAGAACAATAACCACTGGTTATTGCATCATTATCTCCCACCATAACAGTGGTAACCATGAATGCAGACACAGTGGGGCTGGCTTATCTCTGCTCCACCATCTGGGCCCTTAGCTGGACACCTGCAGCCCAGTTTAGGATTATCTGGTTGCTTGCTCACTTGCTCATACATCCAGTGGTTAAAGGTGGCTGTTGGCTGAGGCTTAAATTAGGTTTGTATGGGAAGAGACACACACAGCCCCTTCACGTGACCGAGCTTCCCCCAACACAGTGACTGAGTTTAAGAACAAGCATCATGAAGCCAGGATATATGCTCAGTGGCATAAATACCTGAGCAAGTACAAGATCCCGAATTTCATTCCTAGTTCCAAAACAAAACAAATAAACAAACAAAAAGACCAAGCATCACAAGAAGAAGGGCCAGGAGGAAGCTGTCTCCTCTGTTCTGTTGTCTTGTTGGGGATGAGGTCTCATTATGTCTCCCAGGCTGGTATCAAACTCCTAAGCTAAGGGATCCTTCCATGTCACCCTCCCAGGCAACTGGGTTTATAGGGGCTCACTGTCACACCCAGAAGAAACTCTCTCTTTTTACACTGCAGCCTAAGAAATCCTATCATATCATTCCTCTATAGTCAACTGGTGGGTGTGGTCACAAGTTTGCCCAAGTTTAACGGCAGAGGAAACAGACTTTGTCTATTTACGTGAACTGGCAAACTTTGTAAAAGCATGCGACCTAGTCTATTGCTGGGACCTTTTCCTGAATTCAGAATGTGTCATATTTGCTCTACACAAAGGAGAAAAAAGAGGCAAGCATGATGATATATGCCTGCAATCCTAGCACTCGGGAGAGTGAGGCAGGATAGGTTGTGCTACACAGTGAATTCAAACCCACTATGGACTACATAGCAAGATCTTCTCAGAGACAGACAGAAAGAGACACAGACAAACAGACAGAGAGACAGACAGACACATACACACACATGCAGAAGCCAAGTTATTAATGTCTTTAGTAAGATCTCTGCATAAGAGCCCATTCTAAATAGGTTTTTATTTGTCAACCTATTACCAAATGAGAATCAGTTATTACAGGAAAAATATTAAGGAGATATAGTTCCCTAAGGTTTGCAAGTAATTTTGATACTATATTATAGTCATGTTTTCTGATTTTTCAGCTGTAAAAAACTCATGATTCTAAATAAACAAAAGGGACAAAATACAAACAACAAACCATTGATGAAAAGCACACATTTTGTATTAATTTGAAACTTATTATATGTCAAGGTTCTTGTTAAAATGACTAGCAAGTCCTAACACAATCTCTTAACATCTGTTCTAGTTTGAGTATTTGTGTCCTCCTCCACCCCCACCAGCTTCACATGTTGAAACCTAATCCCCAAAGCAGTGGTATTAAGGAGTGAGGCCTCTGGGAGATACCAGGTCATAAGGACTCTGTCTTACAATGGGATTAGTGCTCTTATAAAAGAGGCCTGAGAGCTTGTCTAGCCTGTCTGCCATGTGAAGACACATGGAAGGTACTATACAGGAGGAACAGATCCCTCATCAAACAGTTTATATTCTGCATCTGCCGATACCAACTTCAGGCTTCTCAACTTGTAGAAAAGTAAAGTCACTGTTATTGGGCTGGCAAAATAGCTCAGTGGACTAAGTGCCTGCTTAGGCAAGCAAGGGGACCAGAGTTTGATCTCAGCACCACATGCACCACATGCCTTGCCAGCCCTGCCCCCAGGAGCACTGAGCTGGCCACTTAGACTAGGCATGGTGGCTCATGCCTGTAATCCCAGTGCTGGGGAGGCTGAAAACAGGCAGATCACTACAAGTCCAAGTGCACAGTGAGATCCTGTACTAAATACATTTTTTTAAAAAGACACTATTATTCATACCTATCCAGGTGAAGATATTCTACTATAATATCCCAAATGAACTAAGTCAATATCTAACTAAAACACATAAAAACAGAATGAAATGAAAACTGTTCCTATAAAAACTACATATAGGACCTGGGGGTTTGGCACTAGCTTAACATATACCACCTGGCTAACAATGCCCAGTACCACAAAGATGAAAACATTACAAATGACTGACAATTATCATCAAGGAATTCATTCAAGAACATTTAGCTCTCCATAAACATAGGTTTCACATCCATGAACTCAAACAACACCCATCAAAAATGTTCAGGAAAAGGCCAGGGATATATCTCAGTAGCACAAGCACTTCCACACCAGTGCCTGCTTGGCAATTACAAGGTCTTGAGTTCAATTCCCTGTTTAAAAAAAAAAAAAAATCAAGGGAAAATAAATTGTATTAGTACTGATACAAGATGAAGACTTTTCTTCTTGTCATTATTCCCTAAGTACTATGATACATCTACATAGCAATTACATTATAGTAAATATTGTAAGTAGTTGAGAGATGTCCTAGTTTGGGGTTTCTTCAAGGGAACAATATAATATAGGACACATTTTATAAGATTATTATATAATCTTATAAGAATCACATACAAAAAGTTCAGGAAATCTGTCCACACACTAAAAATGAAAGACTCCAACTGAGGGCCTGGATCCTAATATCCTACATGATGAATCCAGCTGAAAACCTAAAGCCCATAGCAATACCTCTGACAAATCAAATTGGGAGCTTAGAGTCCACAACAATGTCTCATGCAGGCCTGCTTCATGATTCTGCACTGGAAAGGCCCAAAAATCATTGGTGGAAGCTAGAAAGTCTGTGCTAGCAGGCTGAGGAATCTGAACTGAAGCCAGGAAACAATGCTTCCAAAGTAAGAACCAGAGCCCCCCATGAAAGTACCATAGCTGTCCTCAGCAACAGTGAGGTCCCAAGCTCCTCCAGTGATAAGGAAAGCTGAATTCTCAAGAAAGCCAACATAACAGGACTCTCCAGAAAGCACAGCAGCATACCATTTTCCTCTCCAGAGCCACAAAGCAATGCTCAAGATGAGGACCAGAGCTCCCCTAAAATAAACCATAGCCACTTTCAGTGACAACAAGGTTCCAAGCTTGTCCTCTGACAAGAACAGCCAAGTTCATCAGAAAAGCCAGCATGACAAGGTCAACCAGCAGAATAGCCCAAGAGAGCTAGTGGCTTCCAACAGCTTCTCCAAAAGAGCTTCCCTAACAGCTTCTTACCAGCTTCTCCAGTTCTGCCTCTTATGCTGCTGGCAACTATCTTCAAGTGGGCCTCCTACACCCAGCACCATGCTAATTCAATTCAGCTGGGTGTAACAAGTTGACCACCAGTTAACAATCTACTACATGAGATGATGTAAAGTACATAGGAGGATATATATAGGTTATATGCTAAATGTATACCACTTTCTATAAGGAATTGAGCACTAACAGATTTTGTTATCTATAGGGATTTCTGTAATCAGTTCACCACAAATACTGAGGGGTAACTGTAGTCATACTGAATTACTACACTTTGAACACTGTTTGTTCTTCTTTTTGGCCAGCTTAACTTACCCTAAGGGCAGGACTGGTGCAGCATGTAATGCTGCTGGAGATCGAACCCCAGGCCCCTGTGCCTGCTTAAGCTTGCCTAAGCAGGCACTTTAGACCACTGAGCTCTCTCACTGGCCCCTAAACACTGTTCTGTGTACTAGCAAAAAAGTTATAATCAGGGCAAATAATATCTTAATGCATTAAAGTACACATACCAACCTTTAAAATACCATATAACATTTTATCAGATAGATAACATTATTTAACCAATCTCCAATTTTGGGAAATCTCAGTTATTTTAAATTTTCCTATTACACTATCTACAGCAAAATTTTTTCTTCCAAAAATGGCCACAACTGTATTTCTCATCGCAAATACTCCTTTGTAATATGCCTGGCATGTTATTCTCCTCCCCTAGAATTTGAGCTGGACTTAGTGATTTGCTTTAACTCTACTAGAAAAGCACAGCAGAAGAGACTGCAGCACTCACCTCAGCCTCATGCAGATAGCCAGTTCTCCAGCAAGGGGGAGGGGGACCTCATCAATGATAAAAGCCAGCTAAGCTGCTTTCAGTGATTTCAAGCCTAAGTGAAGACCACATAGATTGCTAGGAAAGTTGCTGTGGTGGCCACTGGTCTTCTCCTTTCTCTTCTCAAAAGCAGGACAGCTAGGGATTGTTGCTCAGTAGTACAACACTTGCCTCACAAGGCTCTCATTCTGATCCCCAGCATGATAAGATTAATAATAAATGAAATGCTATATTCATTTTTAAAAGTACAAATATATTAAGCAATAACAAACTATTTTCATAACTGACTAAAATAATGATTTTCTGTATTTTAAAAAAGTCACATAGTGGGACAGCCCTTCCTGTCAATATTTTAGCAAGAAAATGTCACTGAGGCTCAAAACTGTCCATCATTAGCTGAGACACCTGGTGTTATGGTCATTATAGTACACAAAGAAAGAGGAAGATGAGACATACTGTGTTGTTTTATTCTCTCATTTAGCCAGGGATACGGCTTAGCAGCACAGCACCTGCCTGGCAAGCACAAGATGCTGAGTTTGATTCCTGGGATCACACCCCCAAAACCTATTTATTCTCTCATTTATTTTGTGTCCTGAACTACCATTCCCCATTAGGATGCCAGACCCATGAGTGTCTTTTCTCAAGGGGCAAGAGGCAAGGGACATGTAAACACTGCCATCCTCCACCTGTTATAGTGTGTAAGATGTGTGAAAATTCAGCTTTGGGGGAAGAAGTCAATTTGGACAATGAGGCTTTAAAAATTACTTTATTAAATATTAATTATAAGTATGTATTCATGTATACAATCATATAAAATTTTTTTTGAAACAAAGTCTCAATATGTAATTCTGACTGATCTTTAACTCACTATGTGGGCCAGACTGGCCTCAAACTCATAGAGATCCTCCTGTCTCAGCCTCCTGAGTGCTGGGGTTACAGGAGTGCACCACTATGCAAGGCTCACACAAAACTTTTAAAGATACATTTATGAGTTAAAAAATTCATCTAAAGCACAGTCAATGAAGTCATCTTCAAAGGTTACATTATGAAAACCTTCCAGATAAGTCAAACATCCCACTTTTAATATCTACAACTGTCCACTGTTCACTTACAAATAAACACATATAGTATGAGAAACCATGACCTAAATTGCATCAGAAAATTCAGTAAGGAAATATATTCAAGCAGTAGTGCAGGTAAGAAGATTCTATATTGTTCTATTCTATTTTCCTTTCAACTTTTTGTCAATGACCTTATTCTATTTTTATAATCAGGGAAGATATATTTAAAGGAGTCAGCATATATAATTACACATATAATATGATCATAATGATATTCTAAGTGAGCAATAAAACCTGAAAGAAAATGATGGAAGTACAAGCAGAGGTCTTTGGATTACAGATGACATTCTATTTTATATTTTCTTTGATTACATTTCAATTTTTTAAAGTTTTTATAAACTTTATTAGAAGGAATTAGTAACAAATGCCATCAGGGGAAAAAAAGGTAATCCCATTGTAGCTCACTTTCCCTATGTAAATCAGTTTTTGTACTTAAATAATTTCTCAAACTAACAGCTGCACTCCAGACTAATTCTAACCAGTAATATTTAAAAATTCAACCTTGTATTTAAGTTATACTTGTAAACAACCAAGAATTACCAAGATGGCACACAGGAAATACTGTGGCTTAAACTTTCAGACATTATAACATTTGGTAATGGGTAAGAGGCAGACCTAAGACTCCTGGCTCTGGTATGCACAACTGACAAGCATCAAGTAGCGGACCAGTTATTCAGAAATTTATAATGCTGAACAATACAAATTAAGATTTTTTTAGCTTAAAAAAGTTTTTGTGAAAGATCCAGATAGATATGCTATATGGAAACTCTATTCAAAACTTCAATAATAATTCTTCTCTGAGCTTCTGTCCTTTGTGCATACCAAAAATAAGATGTTCGGAGTCTTAAATGCTGGTGTGCAGCCACTGCCAGGCCAGGTGATACAACAAGTGATCATCAAAGAATAAAGAGCAGAGAGGTACAGTGCTGCAGACAGCAAAATGTCTGCCATCAAAAGACTGGTAACATTCAAATCCTACCAGACAACAGTATTGATCTTAATTGCTCTTCCCCTACATGGCAAATCTTTCAGTTTAGTTTAAGAATGATGAGAAGCAGAGACTGAGACTTAAAACAGAAACCACAAACTGCTCAGAAATGCTCAGAATACTAAGATTCAGAAAACAGATAAATGGAAACCACAATGAACATCACAGAACATCTTAGTGCAATACCCCTTTTCTAAATATCAGCCCACCCAAACATGTCTGCTCCAAAACCACAGACAAACTAAAATAACAGCACCTTTTCTGGGGCTGGAAGGGATGAAAGGCAGAGCCGCTGATCTGGCAAGTCCCTCAAGCTACTGCTTCCAGCCAGCCCTGACCAGGCTACTGACATCCATGCTAGCCTTACTCCGCAACTGACCACAGCTCTGCACCTTTCCTGTCCTCCTCCTAACTCCTTCCTTCTGCTGTGCCCCATAGTTCTGCAGGTGCATGGCAATCTTTTCTGCAACAAGTTAAATTAAATTAAACTCAACTCTGACTACAGATCTGTTCCTGGTGCTCTTCACTCGTGAGTTTTAACATTTCCAAGACACAGAACTGGTGGCTGAGACTTAGGGATTGAACACTTTTTTTTGATATGTTTTAAAATTTTATAACATTACTTACTATATTTTATAAAAAATAAAATTACTTTAGAAATGTAAATAATTCCATTATAAATGAATCAATTACAGATAATACTACTATCAATATCCACTCTGACCAAAACTCATGCAAGAATTGGAATACTGCTGAACATCAGTAGCCTGAGAAGTTTACTACCTGTTTCTGCAAGGCCAGAAGAGCATCCATCAATTAAAGGCAATTATTGGCTTTCTGTCTTTAATTTATCAAAAATAAACCTCACTTGTAGAAATATGCTTAGTAAGTATAGCCCATACAGTACCATAAGTAAAATGAGAATTCATAGGCTTTTAAGAAAAATCTTACAAAAATAAAACAGCACACTAGCTATGTAGTAAAGACTAAGAAAACTATAAAGAATCAATGAATCAGGAATTAGTTCTTTCAAAGATTAAATATAATTGACAAATCCTTAGCCAACCTCATAAAAAAAAAAAAAAGGGATAAAGCCCTCCAAAATCCATGTAATTAAGAATAAAAAAAGGGGGGCTGGGGAGATAGCTCCGAGGCACAAGTGCCTGCTGGGCAAGTGCAAGGTCGTGAGTTCGAACCCTGGTCCAAAAAAAAAAAGAATAAAAAAAGGTAAAATCACAATAGGTCCCATAAAAGCCGGGCGTGGTGGCTCACGCCTGTAATCCCAGCACTTGGGAGGCTGAGGCAGGAGGATTGGTGCGAGTTCGAGACCAGCCTGGGCTACAAAAGTGAGCGCAGGACCAGCCTCAACTGCATAGCGAGACCCTGTCTCAAAAAGACAAAAAAAAAAAAAATAGGTCCCATAAAAATCCAGAAAATCATCAATAAGTACTTCAAGAACCTAAATTCTAGTAAGATGGAAAATGAAACAAGAGAGGTTCCTGGATACATATGAATTACCAAAGTTGAATTTAAAATATACAAAAATTAAAAATAAACCAATGTCAGTCAATAAAATTGAAGATGTAACTAAAAACCTACTAACAAGAAAATCCCAGTCCTTGATGGATATATATTGTCGAATTCTCCAAGAAATGTACAGACCTAATGCAGTTACTTGGGGCACAAAACTAACCTTGTCATCAAGGAACATAAACATGGGTTTGTCAGATTCACCTTTATTTTTTAGAATATTTCTCCTGATGAATTATTAATTTTAATTTTATCACATTACATTAGATAACTACTACTTAACAGAAAAAAAAAACATAAAAATAAAGTGCTGCATTTTTAATGTTTATTTTTTATCTTTTTGAGATAGAGTCTCACTATGCAGTTCAGGCTGGTTTTGAGCTCACTTTGCAGTCCAGGCAGGACTCCAATTCCCAATGATCTTCCCACTTTAGTCTCCTGAGTGCTGGGATTAATACTTACTATTTAAACAAAAGCATCAAATTTTTCAACCACTGGTTTTTTATATATAAAGTTCATTTGTTTTTTTCTTAAACTTTATTTATTCATTGATTGATTTACATTATGGCCAGCTCAGCCTGCTCTGTGGGTGGGGCTGGTGCAGCATGTGGTGCCAGGGATTGAACCTCTGTCCCTGTGGTTGCCCCTGCTTGCCTAAGCAGGACCTTTAGACTGCTGAGCTATTTCACCAGCCCCTATATACGAAGTTTAAAAAAGAACATTAGAAATAAATTTCTGTATGAACTACAATGAAAATAGGAGTACACTCCCTCTCCTATCCTTCTCCTCAACTCAGTAACTTTTTCCTTTTAAGTAAGTTCATTCCCTATTACCAGTGTCTATTGTACCCTTCAGATTCCATTTTTTCTCTTTTGGATTCTCATAGGAGAAGGAGTGAGGGACAGAGATTTATTTATGTATGTAAACAGGATGCTCTGAACAACTGTACTATGCATTTCTGCTGGTTTATGGAAAGACACAGTTAATGCTTTAATTTGTTTCATCTCCTCTTTTCAATTGTTTGTACTTTTTCTCTTCATTTTCCATACCTTTCTCCTTCCAATTTTACATGCATATATCTGATAATATGAATCACTGGTTAAAAGACAACACTATGTTTTACAACAAATATTGTGAAATTCTTATTACTTTGTTAAGTGAAAATCTGTATCACTTATAATTTTTTCTGTTTTAGTTCTAATTTGTACTCTCTTTAAAAAACAAAAACAAATCTGTAGAGGAAAAAAAGGAACCCTCCTCCACCGCTAGTGGAAATGCAGACTGGTGGAACTATTATGGAAATCAATGTGGAGACTCCTTAAAAAACTAGGACTGGAAATCCCATTCAATCCAGCTATCCCCCTACTGGCAACTTTCCCAAAAGAACTGAAAACATCATATCATAGTGATATTTGTGCACCTATGCTTATAGCAGCGCAATTTGTGACAGCCCAATTTTGGAAACAACCAAAATGCCCATCACCTGAAGAATGGATGAAAAAGATGTAGTGTTTTTATATGATGGAATACTACCCAGCTATAAAGAATAATAAATCCTTCACATATAAGACGATGCAACTCGAAGATATAAATGAAATAAACCAGACCCACATGTGTAAATATCATATAGTCTCCCTACTATAAGAACCCTCCCCGCCAAAAGAAAAATTAAAAAAAACCCTAAACTATGCTTGGAATGCCTGTCATTCTGGTCTTTTAGATGTGTGCTGCTTCTCATGCAATTTCAGTTACTGCTATACTCTTTCTCAAGTAAATCGTTGGTTTACAAGAAAACAAAAAAGGGTTTTAAATGAGAGTAAGAGACTAGGAAAAATACTGAAAGATTGAGAGGCTACAATTTTATATATGCTTAGATTTCTAAATTTCTGTGTAAAAATGTTTTTACCACATTCTGTAGATATTAGAATATTAATGATTGATAGATAATACTAATTCCAAGTTAAGTCTAAGATGTTGATACTTAGAAAGATAGTGATGTTAGGCTCAAGTACCTACGTTATAGAGTAACAGTATCTGCTGGAGGGTTAAGAATATAAGTTTACAGCCGGGCGTGGTGGCTCACGCCTGTAATCCCAGCACTCGGGAGGCTGAGGCAGGAGGATCGGTGCGAGTTCGAGACCAGCCTGGGCTACAAAAGTGAGCTCAAGGCCAGCCTCAACTGCATAGCGAGACCCTGTCTCAAAAAGACAAAAAAAAAAAAAAAAAAAAAAAGAATATAAGTTTACAAGCCGGGCATGGTGAAGCATGCCTGTAATCCCAGCACTCGGGACATTGAGGCAGGAGGATTGGTGCGAGTTCAAGACCAGCCTGGGCTACAAAAGTGAGCTCACTGAACTGCATAGTGAGACCCTGTATCAAAAAGACAAAAAATAAAATAAAATAAAATAAAATAAAATAAAAAATTTTTTAAAAAAGAATATAAGTTTACAAACCAAAAATTGGAGAAAAAGAAGGGATACAAGGTTAGCCAATATTTTGGCCCTAGCCCTTCAAGGTCAGTGAGGACTCAGGACATAAAAGAACCTGTGCTATAACATCCTATAACTCAGTGGTTTTCCAAATTTTCTATTCAAGGAAATTATGAAGCTACAGAGGAAAGGGATTAAATATATAGTGTGCCTAAGGAGAGTCACCTAGAGAGAAAACGTTCTTTCAGGCTTTCACAGAGAGCAAACTGGTCAAGCAATGGCTGCGACCCATCCAGATGGCTGACACTGACAACTGTTCTACAAAGCACTGTACATGGTTTCAAAGTAAATCCTGAAGGGATTTGACTGACCTTGGGAGATACAAAATTTACATGTTTTGTTATACAGGTCTTGCTTTAACTTGCCCTTAACCACCCAGCAGAAAAAGTTTAACCACAAGGCATAAAACATAAAGCTAGATTAGTATGCTGAGCTGTAAAAGGCTTAAATCAATAGCTTCCAACATTACCAGTTTTGCCAATGACCCACGGTGATTATGGAACATTGGATTATGTATGCAACTACTTTCTCCTAGTTCAATGAGAAGAAATTTTTTGTATCAATAATGATTAGAAAAATTATCATGTCTACACCCTGTGCTCTGTATAACTACTAGAAGGACAACAATATATGTTATATCAAATATTGGGAACGTACTACTAACATGTCTTAAAACTGTCACAGTGTTAATTCTGTTTTTTGTGGAACCGAGGATCAAACTTAAGACCCTACACTTGCCAGGCAGGCACTTGTGTTCCTAAACTATCTCACCAGTCTTTCAATTACTTTTTTGTTGTTGTTAATTCTTATTAAAAGTAATAAAAAAACAACTGCAATAGAGAGTAGAAAAAATAAATAAAACTCCCAAAAGAAAGAAATTAGAAAAGGAAAATAGCACGCATGCACACGCACATGCATGCACACACACATACATCTTTACTTCATTATCACACACACTTAAGTCAGTCTGCACACAAGACAAGAGCACATTAACCCTTAATGCTACAAGCACATTTCCTTGTAACATTAAGGGTTAACATTAGGGTTAAGATTAGGTTAAGGGCCCGGTGGGATGGCTCAGTGGTCTAAAGTGCCTGCTTGGGAAAGCTTGGGCAGCTTCAGGGACCACGGTTCGATCCCCGGCACCACATGCTGCGCCAGCCCTGCCCTAGGGGTGGGCTGAGCCGGCCATAAAAATGAGTGAATAAACAAACAAAGGTTCTGAAACAAGAAAAAAAATAAATAAAAATTTTACATGCTGCGCCAGCCCTGCCGTAAGATTAGGTTAAGTACTCTTAGCTTCTTTTTTAGACAGTGTCTCTCTAGGTAGTTAAGGCTGTCTTTAAACTTCCTATTGTAGTCTAGGCTGGCCTTGAACTTGAGGGGATCCTCCTGCATCAGCATCCACAGTGCTGGGGTTATAGGCATGTACCACCACATTTGGCTTATTCTTAACTTAGTAGCACACTACTAAAATGTCTCATGCCAACAAATATTCACTTATAATTTTCAGAGTTTGCATCATGGGGATAGATAGTATAATTCATCTAATAGCTGCTATTAAACATGCTGGGGTGATTTTTTTTTTTTTTTTTTTTTGGTATTAAGTGGCAACAAATATCTGTTCATGCATATTTAAACTCGTGTTTATTAGCCACTTGAATCTATAAATCTCTCATTTTTCACACTTACAAATAATTTGCAGTTCTTTTTACAAACCCAGCTGCATATTACAGTAGTAATATCTTTTCATCTACACTGCAAATATTTTTCCCTAAAGCACAATTCTTAAAAGGAGACGTCACCCCAACCAATACCTCAAAGCAATTTTGTCCTTTTAAAGCAATCTACTGATCTCTAGCTAGTGTGTCCTTTTTTTTTTAGGCTTTCAATTCAATTTTGCAGTAGTCTATTAACCTATAACTTTTTAGCCAAGGTAAATCATTTTCATGAAATTCTGTATTAACTTCACAGTACAGCTTCCAAAGCTACTTCTTTAAAGCAGGCTTGGTGTTTATTTTAAGGACTAGCATTTTTAATTTGATAAATTCTGACGTTTATACATCTGTCAATCACAACCACAGTCAAGGTATAAAACATTCCCACCCTCCTCAACAGATTCCTCTCAGTCTGCCCCTAGCACTGATGGTTTTCTGTCACCACAGATTCACTTGCATTTTCTAAAAGTTGTGAAAATGTCCAGTGTATAGATAAATAGGTCTAAGCATGATAATTTTGTGATTCATCCATTCTGTCCAGCCTCAAACTTGTGATCCTTTAGCCTAATCTCCCAAGTAGTAGTTGTCTGACACTTTTCTTTAATTGCTAAGTAGTACTCCACTGTGAGGATATGCCCTATTATGATTATCCATTAGCCTGCTAATGGATATCCAAATACTATCCAAATACCTGCAGGGCATTTCCTGATTTGAGCTATGTAATTAGCTATAAATATCCGTGTACAAACCTTGTATTTTCATTTCTGTTGGGTAAATACCTAAGAATAGAATTGCAAGGTGAGGTGGGGTATGGAAGTGTGCACTTGTAATTCCAGCTAGCAGGTGTTAAGCTATGAGTTCAACACCAGCCTGGGCAACATAACTAGACCCCCACTGGAGAAAAAGAAAAGAATATCAGAGAAGTATGGGAGGTATATAATATACAGTATTATGAAGCTGTTAAATAATTTTCCAAGGTAATTGTATAATTATTTCTGTTAGTAGTGCATAAAATTTTAGTTATTTATACATTGTTACCGAACCTTAGTAATTGTCTCTAAATTCCAGTCATTGGTATGCATTTGGTATATAATGGTATTTCACTGTGGTTTAAATTTGCATTTCCTAAATGAGAAGGAGAAGGAGGAAGAGGAAGAGGGAAAGAAAAGAGGACAAGGGAAAAAAATGGAAACAAAACTTTTGTACACAAGGAGAGGAACAGAGGTTGAAGAGAAGGGAGGGAAATGGGATGAAAGAAGCAGTAAGACATATCATGTACAGGTACAAGTTCCCTATCATGAATGTTATTATGTATTTCTAAAATGCATCAAAATCAAAATGTTTAATTTGTATTTACACAAAAGTTAGTGATGGTGAACATTTTCTGTATATCTTTACTTGCAACTTGTCAATTTAAAACTTTTCTATTTTCTTTTTTCTATTTTTTAATTCTTCTCATAACCTGCTGATTAACAAGTTATAAATTGCTTACATTTGATAAATACCAGACCTACGCAAGACATACGTAGGATGTCTGTGGTTTGCTTTTTCACTTTTTCAAGACAGGCTCTTACTATGTGGTTCACACTGACCTAGAACTCACTATATAGCCTGGCCTCGAATTCTTGGTGATCCTCCTGCCTCAGCCTCCCAAGTGCTGGCATAGCAGGCATGCCCACCATCCACCATTCCTGTTACCTCTCTCTCTCTCTCTCTCTCTCTCTCTCTCTCTCTCTCTCTCTCTCTCTCTCTCTCTCTCTCTCTCTCCAGAACTGGGGATTGAACTCAGGCCCTTGAGCTTGCCAGGCAAGCACTTATTCTACTGAGCTATCTCTCCAGCATCCTTCTCATTTCTTAATAAAACACATCTTGAAGAAAAATAGTTTAATTTAATGAAGTACAATATCACTGCTTAAGGTTCATGCCTTTTGTGACCTGCAGAAACTTTGTGCACCTCAATGTCGTAAGTATTTCTGCACTGCAATATTTTGTTTTAGAAGCTGATAAATTTTCCACATCCCCATCCCTCACCTCACAACATCTAACCCTAGAGGTCAGGATTGGAAGTTCAGAAAGGAGCTAAAAATAATAATCACTAATTTACCTTTCTAGTGCCAAATTCAACATGTAAAGCATATAATGCCACCAGTTAAAATTACACTCTTCCTTCTAACAATGAAACATTTCATGCTTGGGGCCCGGCAGGATGGCTTAGTGGTCTAAAGCACCTGCTTAGGAAAGTGTAGGCGGCTGCAGGGACTGTGGTTCGATCCCAACACCACATACTGTGCCAGCCCTGCTGAGCCGGCCATAAAAATAAATAAACAAACAAAAGTTCTGAAACAAGAATAAAATTAAATTAAATTAAATTTAAAAAACCCTTTACACAGTGTTCCTTTAAAAAAAAAATTTCATTCTTGTGTCACATACTTAAAAACTAAGATTGCTGACTTCCTTAATTTGATTTGAAAGCATCAAACTTTGAAGAAATCTACTGGCCATAATTAACCCCACTTTACTCTTCTCCTAGAAATAAGAGTTAGGCAAGATTTGTATAGAATCACAAGCTGCTTCTGACCTCTATGACACTCAGAGCTTTTAGTTTTACCTCCAGCACCTATGTGGAGATGCACAAAGTCAACAGTCATCCAGCGTGACTTTTCTTTTTAAGACAAGGTTTCACTATGTAGTTCAGGCTGGCCTTAAACTCACTATGTATCTCAAGATGGCTTCAAATTCATGGCATTCCTCCTGCCTCAGCCTCCTGAGTGCTGGGATTATAAGCATGAATCACCTTGCCAGACTCAGTGTTATCCTTTTACAACTTTTTTTTTTTTTTTTTTTTTTTTTTTTTTTTTTTTTTTTTTTTTTTTTTTTTTTTTTTTTTTTTTTTTTTTTTTTTTTTTTTTTTTTTTTTTTTTTTTTTTTTTTTTTTTTTTTTTTTTTTTGGTGGTACCAGGGATTGAATTCAGGATCTTATGTCAGTGTTATCCTTTTAAAAGCTAAAAGATTTCTCATTACTAAATGAAACATTCAATAACTGAAATAGACCTAAGTTTCTATAACTAGTCTTCCTATAATCCTGAGCAGCAGCATTAAAAGTGAAGTTCTGGAATCTTCAGAAGACAAAAAGCTAAAGGAATTCTTCGATTAAAATTCAAAAATGCTAGGGAAAAGTATGAGGGAAAAAATTATATTGTATTAAAAACAAAAACAAAAAAAAAAAAAAAAAAATTATATTGTAGTTCAATAAATATTTATGGTATCCATGGCAGTTGCCATTGTGTGTGTAATGTGTATGATATAAATTTAATACATAGAGGCTACCTTGAAGAATTTATGTTCTAGTTAATGAGATAGTTCAAATAAAACAAGAAACAGTATAATCACAAATGTGAAACAATAGGTTGTTATAAACTAACCACCACTCTAAAGTAGTCATGTATCCTTTCCACACATGTATGATTTCATTACAAATGTATGGCTCCTCATTCTTACATAAATGGTAAAAGTCCCTTTGCAAAGTGTATTTTCATATTTAACACAGGTTCAAGATTTCCCTGGAATCAGACCAAGGGACTCTTTTTTTCTATCTCGTTTTAATGAACTCCACAGGTGACTCCTGCAGGCAACCATGACTAAGGAACATCACACAAAGCCTGTTCATTCTAGAAGGCTGTTAAGGGCTCCAGACCTAGCTTTTTATTCCATCAGTTGCTGCTAATTAGCTGGATTGCAATAAAGATCATTTTTTAATGTTTCCAAGTCAGAAGCCAAAATCAAACCAAGTATGCATGTTAGAACAATATCAAAACTATAAAACTAAGTTTCTGGTTGGAAAGGAAATTATTCTGTCTATAGAGGAGGAAAAATAGCAGTATGCAGTAGCATTTGTTCCCCTGGATGCCAGGGGTAGAATTCAGTATGTATTACATAGATATAGATAAACTGTACATGCATGTACACAGACACACACACACACACACACACACACACACACACACACACACACACAACCTGGGAAAATCATTAAAAAACAATACTTTGAAGCCGGGCATGGCGGCACAAGCCTGTAATCCCAGCAGTTGGAAGGCAGAGGCAGGAGGATCAGTGCAAGTTCAAGACAAGCCTGGGCTACAAAAGTGAGCTCAAGGTCAGTCTGAACTGCATAGTGAGACCCTGTCTGAAAAAGAAAAAAAAATAAATTAATTACATAAATAAAATACTTTGGATTGTGCCACAATCAACGTCTTAATTTGGAGCTGGGCATGGTGGCCCATGCCTCTAAGCCTGGCACTCTGGAAAGCTGAGGCAGGAAGATCAGTTCAAGCACAGGCTGGGTAATTAGTAATTTAGCAAGACTTTATCTCAAAATTAAAAAAAAAAAAGCAAGAAAAGAAAAAGGGCTGCAGTTATAATCAGTACAAAGGTCCTAGGTTCAATCCCCAGCACTCAGCAAATAAAGCTCTCTCTTGGTTCTGGTATGGTACTGTGTTGCTGTGATGAGGTGGCACAAGGCAAACTTGGAAGAAGAGTTTTGGGGGCTTCTTTTCTATTTCTTGTACCATTTCTAAATTTACAATTACCAAAATAAAAATTAAATAAATTTTAAAAACTCAAGTTTTTAAACTCACATAACCTGAAGAAATTCTGCAGCCTTTACAGCGTCCAATTTAACTCAGCATGCTGCCACAACACACGTCCACTATATAAACTACATATATTTTGAAGTAAAGTCTGATGCAGATCCACATTAATGAGACAAGCCCACACTGGTGATGATCACTTTAGCCCTGAAGTATGAAAGATAACCCTGAAAAGTCGCTGGCCTATAAGCTACTATTTTTAGGTTATTATACAGTCTTACCCTCATGGGACACTGGGATTTACCCAAATAGCTATCTCTGATCGCTACAAATAACTCTGCTTTCATTCCTATTTTAAGCCAACAAGCCTGCCCTACTTTTGCAGACTCAGTTCCTAATCTACTCACCTGCCTTTTCCATTAACACCACTGAAGGGGTTGTATTAATTAAACATTAGTGATGGAAGGCATATGTGCCTTTTAGATTCTTTCACAGCTTACTGGAACAAGCCATTTCATTTCAATCAGCTGACTGAATTCTTTGAGATCGTTCCTGCTGTTCTTTTGACGGTCACCAAACTCAGTTGCAAAGTGCATACAGCTAAGAACTGATCCTCTAAGAACCAACAAAGCAGAAACCACCATCAGTGACAGTCAACAGAGACATTAGCACATTTTTTTCTGGAAGGCACAATGAGACCCATTATTTCTCCAATGGCTTTTTTATACTTAGGCAACTTGGAGTATTGGAAATAAAGTTACTTTATAAACTACAAGGAGAACTAGATTAGTGTGCTTCAGATTAAGTTTTTTGCTTGAAAGATTTTATTTTTAAAAAATTTTTGATTGATAAATCATAACTATAACTTTATAGGATATAATAACTTTATGGTATTTTGATGCATGGATGTATCATGGAATAACCATATTAACTAACAATCACCACTTCCATTGTATTTTTATGGTGGCCATTTGAAATTTACTGGTTTTGAAATGCACTGGGTTCTAAAACCTATTCCTGACAGAAGCTCTGCACCCTCCCTTTCACCAATAGCTCGTCATTATATTCCTTCACTCCTCCTGGGCCCTGGCAACCATCAGTCTACTTTGTGAGTTCCACTTCATCAAATTCTGCATGTAAGTGACATTCAGTATTTTTTTTTCTGTGTCTAGTTTATTTTACTTCATATTTTTGTCCTCCAGATTCATCCAAGTTATTGCAAATTACAGAATCCCTCACTGGGGGCCCGGTGGGATGGCTCAGTGGTCTAAAGCACCTGCTTAGGAAAGCTTGGGTGGCTGCAGGGACTGCAGTTCGATTCCAGGCACAACATGCTGCACCTGCCCTGAGGGCAGGCTGAGCTGGCCATAAAAATAAATAAACAAACAACAGTTCTAAAACAACAACAACAAAAATAAATTTAAAAAAAAGAATCCCTCACTATTTTTTTTAAAAATGTACTTGGTACAGGGTAGCGTATCTGGTACACAGACAGGATTCTAATGATCCTTCTGTTTTCAGCCTCCCCAGTGCTGGGATTACAGGCATGTCCCACCACAACCAGACTTGGTCGCTGGCTCAGCTCCTGTGGCAGAGCCAGCATGGCATGTGGTGCTGAGGATGGAACCCCAGTCCCTGGGCTTGCCTAAGCAAGCACTTAGTCAGATAAGCTATCTTACTAGCCCCCTATTCTTTTTTTTTTTTTTTTTTTTCAGTACTGGGATCGAACTCAAGACCTGGCACTTGCCAGGAAGGTACTTATGCTGCTGAGCTATCTCCTCAGCCTTCTCCTTACCATTTTTAAGCCTCTTAACCTCTGAGAAATTTTTATATATATTCATCCACTATTGGACACTCTATTGATTTCATAACTTGGCTACTATGAAGAACACTGCAATGACATGGGAGTCCTGATGTCCCCTCAACATACTGATTTCAATTCCTTTCAATATATAACCCACAGTAAGATTACTAAGATCATATGCTAGCTCTATTATTATTGGTAAAGAACTCCCATACTACAAGAAGAGACATGTTGCAGGGCCAGGGGGCCTGCTAGGTAGGGAAAACTAGGATAAAGGCCTATCTTTATCAAGATCAATAAGGAAACTTACTAAAAAGTTTCTACCTCTACCACTTAAAGCAGTTTTGTGGAGCTGGGGGTTCAATCCCCAGGCCTTATGTGCTGGCCGCACCCCCAGGATGTGCTGGGCTGGTAATAGAGACTGGGTGTGGTGGCAAGCACCTGTAATCCCAGCTCTTGGGAGGCTGTGAACAGGTGGATCACTACAAGTCTGATCTAGCAGTGGGACTCTGAACACCCTGTAGATCCTTCCTTAAAATACAAAAATAATAATTATAAAAAATAAGAAAAACAGTTTTGTGCTTTCACAAGCAGACTGGGCAGTTAGTGTAATTGGAAAGACTAAGAAGGGAAGAGCTACCTAGACTTGGGAGAGGCGCCAGGTAACACATTTACACTGAAAGCTAACTCCTTTCACCCTGACAAAATACAAAGGTAGTAAAAGACAGCCACCTAAAGACCCTTTCTTAATATGTAAGACATGTGCACACACATACACACAATTACACATGTATGTATGTTCTCACTTAACATAAGTATATTGCACCAGACATACACATGTACACATGGTCCATCGAGTAACCTGCCTCCTTAGTAAGCTCCCTCTCTTCACTTAAGTCATTACAAAGAAACAGGAAGAAACCAAAAGGCTAGAAAACCTAGGTTAGGATCAAAGGCCTCAAAGGGAACAAATCAGATAGCAACAAGTGCCTGTGGGGGGTGGCTAGACACTAGTTCCCAGTAAAAAGGAGCCCAGTAAAAGAGCTCATGTGCTTTTGGCTCCAAATCCCCTTCTAACTCACGGTAGTTTGTCCATCCTCTTTTCCATCTTTTTTCCCCCAAATAAACCAGATTTTGTTATAGTACACTTTGTAGTTTTAGTTCTTTATTTATGCCACATTTAGGAATACAGGAAGCTGTGGCAAGGAGTGGCATGGCATAGCAAGCTGTCCACCTCTGAACATAACAATGGTTTTCATAAAACACGATATGACAGTAAAAAAAATAAACAACTTGAGGGGTTGGGGAGGAAGCTCAGTAGAATAAGTGCTTGCCTGGCAAGCGCAGGGTCCTGAGTTTGATCCCTGGTACTGCAAAAAAATAAATAAAAATAAAATAAACAACTTCCTACCACGCATAACTCTACCTTTATTACCCCAACAATTTATTAAAACCTATTTTACTCTTGAACTTTAGAGATTTAGGTCACAAGGATAAAAATATGCAGGTGCACATACAGAAAAAACAAAGGTCTGATCTCTAGGTCTCTGATCACAGGCAAAGTTTTAACCTTCAGGATAATCAATTTCCAGAGTGTGGGGGCAACATTTTACAGCAGATGTGGTCTCTGAGTTAGTCATCTACTCTTATTTCAGTGGTGTTAGTCATAGACAGCTCCAAAGTTCTAATTTTATGCTACATTGAGAGGTTATTAGAGTTCATACTGTGTGACTACATTTCAAGCAGTTTTTAGGCTTCTACATAGAAGCAGAAATGCGTTGCATATAGTAAGAACTTATCAAATATTTGTTTATAAACATAATTTCCAAACTTCTATCTATGGGCCCTGCGGGATGGCTCAGTGGTCTAAAGCACCTGCTTGGGAAAGCTTGGGTGGCTTCAGGGACCTTGGTTCGATCCCCCAGCACCACATGCTGCGCCAGCCCTGCCCTCAGGGTGGGCTAAGCCAGCCATAAAAATGAGTGAATAAACAAACAAAGGTTCTGAAACAAGAAAAAAAATAAATAAAATTTTAAAAAATTCTAAAAAATAAAACCTTTGCAAACGTCTATCTATACTACAAAATCTTTTTCATCATTTTCTTCCCTTTAGGTTGAAATCCTTTAAAAGCTAAGGCTAAGTTTGGAAAAATTAACACATTACTCTTAAATGTTCACTTCACACATGCCAGCTTAAGTAACATGGATCTATTGTCAAATTTTACCAAGATTCGTGTGTGGGGGGGGTGTGCATGCACAGGTATGGGTCTCAAGCATGCTACGCATCTGCTATACCACCGAGCTACAGTCCCAGCCTGAGATAAACTTAATGAATAAAGAATATTTAACATTTATTAAGCATCCACTATGGGTACTGGGCTAAGCATTTCATGTAAAATATGAAATGTAATCTTTAAATTCTGAAGTAGGTTCCACCTCATATTTTAAACTTGTGGCAAGGAAAATAAATAACAAAGGTCACACAAGCAGTAATTAACAGAGCCCGGGGCCAGCCAGATAGCTCAGCAGATTAAAGCAGAGACCTGGGTTCTAACCCCAGCCTGCCAGGCTGACCCAGCCCCCAGGGAGTACTGTGCTGAGACGGCGATTGAGAGGTGTCGTGGCACCTGCCTGAAATCCCAGTGCTTGGGAGGCTGAAAAACAGGAAGGATCACTGTAAGTCTGATCTATGTAGTGAGTCCCTGTAGACACTGTACTAAATACATTTTTTTAAAAAAGCAGAGCCTGTTCGCTTTTTTTTTTTTTTTTTTTTCCTGCATTTAGGTACTAAGCACCCAATAATGTTCTAGACGCTCTGTTCAGCCTTGAGGATGCATAGTTCTTGCCCTTGAATAAAACAGTTCATCATGAATAAAGGACTTGAAAATTACATTCATTCATTCACTCATTCATTCACTGGCTCCTGACGCTGGGGACTGAACCCAGTGCAAGTGAGGCAAGTGCTCTACCACTGAGCTACACTTCTGGCCTGAACACATTCCTAGCCAGGAGTCAGGAGATAGTTCAGTGGTACAACACCTACCTGGCAAACATGAGGTCCTAAGTTCAATTCCTGCTATCCATAAAAGAAAAAAAAAAATGTTTGTAAAGCAATGGGGCAGCAGCCTTGTAAAGCAATGAAATTACTTACAAAAGCTCATGGGGCTGATCAATTTGTAATGATGGTGGTGGTCACTCAATAGCAGCTAACATGTATGAAAGAAAGCCATCTTCTAAAATCATTACTCTTTGTGGGGCTGGGGGGTGGGAGTTAATGGGCACTGGCAATCCAAAGAAGATCTCACACTTGCCAGGCAGGCGCTACATTGCTGAGCTATATCCCAGGACCCAAAAACTATTATTACTCTTTCTAGCTGCCTAGCAAGAGAAAAGAAGCTGCTCAGAAGTCCTCTCTGTGAAATTTGGAAAGATAAATACGGATGTGGCAAGCTATGAAACAAGATTCTCCACAAACATCATGCAGACAGTCTATTCACAGCTGTACACCATCTCAGGACAAAAAGCGATGGTAAAAGGATAGTGATGGGGGTGTGAAATACAGAGGAAAACGGGGGTACAAAATTAGAGAGGTTTAGCATGGAGGGAATCACTCTTCATCAGTTAAGTTTGTCTGTCCCCACAGCAATAACTTGTGAGAGATTTCAAACACAAGAAGGATGCTTTACACTATTCACAGGTCCCCAGGGCAGCACAGAGAGGAAGCAGCATTATCAAGAAAGAGCACTGAGAGAGCATTGCAACAGCATAAGTGTGAGCCAAGAGCAGGAATGAGACAGTTACATAGAAACTCAAGGCCCATGGCACTCTCTGAGCTGGAAATGGATGTGCAATGAAGGAAGAAGAGACTGACCTCACTTCCAGGGTTGTCAAATGACTAGGTGGGTAAGTAGAGTGACAACAAGGATGAAAATATACAAAAAATCCTTTCTCTTCTATTTGCTAGTGCTTATAATGTTTACCCCTCAGCCACCTTTTTTCAATAGTCTCCTTAATAAAATAAATATATGACATCTTACTTTCTATGTCATCTATTTGTGTGATGTTTACACTTCCTATAATTATGCATAAAATTTATAAGCTAGTCATGGTAGCTAGTTTGAGGCCAGCCTGGGATACCTAGTGAGTTCAAGGACAGCCTGAACTGTGTATCAAAATATTGTCTCAAAAAGAGAAAAACAAAATATATATTGAATACTATAATAACAGTATATATGTACATATATACACACACACATAACTAAAATACTAGTATGAGTACTTTCAAATCATCATGGTTGAACCATCATATAGAAATATTTAGCTAAAGTTATGAAATTTATACTAATATGAAGTATTTTAAAAATACAAGCTTTTAAGGTATGATCCATTTTCCTTTTAATTCAAAATACACCAGCAGATGGGAATGCATTAGAATATTAAGAAGACAGGAATGTAAGTTACTGTTTACTTTTTTTTTTTTTTTTGGTTCGTTTTTTTGAGACAGGTTTTTACCATGCAGTTCAGGCTGGCTTGGACTCAGGTTGGCCTTGAATTTGTGGCAATCTTGCCTCATCCTCCTAAATGCTGAAATAGTGCACCACCATTCCCAACAGCAATATTACTTTTAAAGCAAAGAAGAAACAAAGGAGCCCATTAAGGTACATGGCAAATGGCATTCAATAAACATTTAATGAATTAGACTTTTTAAATATAAACACTTTCAACTACAGAAGTAGCCAGCATTGTTATTACTGATGGAATGCCATTTGGATAACCTTCATATTGCACAACAGATATTTTCCTTCTTAGAAAGGCCTTCTTAACTTATAATTTCATACACTTTCTAATTTGGATATTTTTCAAGTGCTAATGACTTCTCTGCTAACCACTATTAGGTAGAAAGAGCCCTATTGTCAAATTACTACCATGTTTCATATACTGTACTTCCAGGTCATTGGCATGACACAGAGTTAGTAGGGAAGGTACTGCTACAAATGAGATCTTTAAATGAAAAGCAAGTTTAAATAAAAACACAAGATTAAAAAAAAAAAAAAAAGCAAAATCATAAGCAACTGCCTGACAAGTACAAGGTCCTGAGTTCAATCCCTGGTACCACAAAAAACAAACAAACAAACAAACAAATAAAAATGGAAGGACCTGAAGCACAAGTAAAATGAAGTTTTCTGACTACAGTTTAGTCCTTCAATTTCAGAAAGTTGTGTTTAAAGGACACTTAAAATACAAATCACTCCCACCAGCCCACTCTTCTGCAGCATTTGCTCAAACATAACAATTAAGCAGACTTTAAAGTTAACAGGAAATAACAAAACTAAAAATAATTGGTGTGTGATATCACCTCTGAAAACACTTTCCAGCTGTAAATAAATATAGACATCCCTGGTCAGAGAAGAACAGTATCCGATCAGAATTTTACTACTCAAAATAATATTCCTTAACTACCCATAGAGCTCCCTCCATACATTGGTTTTATTTTCTTAAAAGAACTTCAACTATTTACCTCTTGGAAAAGGGACAAGAGGGAAGAGAGAGGCCCTGCAGGATGGTTCAGAGGTCTAAAGCGTCTGCTTGGGAAAGCTTGGGAGGCTGCAGGGACTGCAGTTCAATCCCTAGCACCACATGCTGCGCCAGCCCTGCCCTCAGGGCAGGCTGAGCCAGCCATAAAAATAAACAAACAAACAAAAAAATAAAAATAAAAAAGAGGGAAGAGAAATGACACTGTCACCAAGAAGCCAATATTGTTGTGCTCAAGTTCTTATGCTGTTTTTTTATACGTGAATAAAGCCACATATTATAAAAGTCTGGAATTGTGAATGCTTAAGAAGCTTTAAAATGCATTAATTTGAAATTGTGCTAAGCAACAAATTTACAACATGAAGTCTGAGAGTGTGGTGGTGCACACTTGTGACTACAGCACTCTGGAGGCTGAAGCAGGAGGATCACTGTGACTTTAGGGCCACCCTGGGCTACACAGTGAGTTCAAAGCCTACCTGAATTACAAAGCAAGACTGTCTTAAAAACACAAAATTCCCTTTACCTTTTGTGGCATGGTATGATGGAACTCACAGGGTACCATAGTAACTGGGTTTTGAGATTCTTTTTTTTTTTTTTTTTTTTTTTGTATTTTAGGGAAGGGTCTACAGTGTGTTCAGAGTCTCACTACTAGATCCAGACTCACGATCCACTTGTTTAGAGCCTCCCAAGAGCCAAGATTACAGGCTTGTGCCACCACGCCCAGTCTCAGTTGCCATCTCAGCACTCCTAGGGGCAGGGCCAGCATGGCAGGCCTGGAACCAAATGCCCTGTGCCTCCTTGCAGGTTGCTTTAATCCCCTGAGCTATTTGGCCAGCCCTTGGGTTTTGAGAGTCTTCAAGGTCGGAAGGCTGTCTCTAAGCTTCACTCTGATCTACCCTGACTGAAGGGGCACTTCCTCTCCATCTGGCTTCCCTTCCTATTTCAGTTTAATAGAGGGGATTAGAGGCAGTAAGACTATATTTTGAGGAGGCCAGGGAGATAGCTTAGGGGTACAAGTGCCTGCCTGGCAAGTGTAAGGTCCTGAGTTCAATCGTTGTTTCCACAAAAAAACAAAAAAAAAAAAAGACTGTATTTTGAAAGAATAGTACCAAAGAGATAGACAATATGATATAGCAATGATATAAGGAACACCAAATAATGTAAGGGAAATATTATATCATATTATTCAATATTCCCAATGTACTAGATATCCAATACGCCAGCTTGTGTTCTCCAAAATTGAAAACTAAATTCTAAGGAACAAGAGAAGCTAAGAGTATGAAATATAGGGCTGGGGAAATAGCTTAGTGGAATAAGTGCCTGCCTGGAAAGCGCCAAGGTCCTGAGTTTGATCCCTAGAACCAGGAAAAAAAAAAAAAGTAGAAAATACTTATTGAAGCAAAGATAGCTCTGTCTGTGAGAGACAGAAGCATACCTAGAAAGGAGTTGCCTACAACCCCACTTTCCAAAAAGCTTTATAGAGCAAAATCACCAGATGGATAGGAAATCAGAAAGTATGTAAAACTAGGTTCAACCAGTAACATTACAAGTATAGTCACTTAGGTAATATTGATCTAATGAGGAAAAAGTCATATTTCAAGTATTCAAGGAAAGAACAAGGACCTTCGAAGGAAGGGGTGGGTCAAGGCCCTGCCCCCCCCCAGATAATTATGCCTGGCTTTCAAGAAATACACCTCCAGCCACAGTTGTAATATTATCTCTTCTTTCGAGGGCCTAACTTTAACTTCCTATATTTCTACCTAATTTAGCTGTCTATAATATTAACACTTAACTGACATAGCTGCGAGGAGTCATCTTAGCACTGGAGGAAACGCCCTTACATGGCAGATGCAACAGCCATATTAATGGCATGGTACATAAGTTATTGTACATAGTGATGACCTTGAGTCATACAGAAGGCTTAGGTACAGTTATATTCTGAGTATTAAAAGAGGGATATATACTCTTGATGGCTTAGATATTGTGAAGACTTAAAATGATCCAAATAATTCAACTACTAAGGCAAGTGTCAATTATATCAGATCTCTACTTAAATCCTTAAATGACACCACACAAATGTTGAAAGTCTCAAAAATATAATATGAAACATCATGTTTACTAAGTGTTACACGCTGTAGATAATTAACATTTATGATGTAGATGCTGCTCTTCTGCCGTTTGAACATGTAACAAGCTTTCCCCATTTTTTAAAAAATGTATTATTGTCACCAATCTTAGTTTCCTTTCTTCTCCCAATACTAAAATGAAGGGGGAAAAAAGTACAATATTTTAATAATTTTTCCCAGCATAACGCTAACCAGTTCATTAGAGGCCACCAATAAAACTCATCTAAGTATATTTCCTTCTTATAATGCTTTTCAAATTGTTTGTTAGTACTCAGAGTGAGAGGGTTGGGCTTAGGTCTTACACTTGGGCAAAAGAAACACAACAATTACTGGTTATATTTGACAGGACTTGGTAAGGGCAGAAAGAACCACCACAACAAAAAACTTACAAGATTTAGAAGCATTTTGTGGGGGAGATAGCCCAGGGGCTTAAAAGCCTGCCTAGGAAGAAGCGTTTTATGTTTTGTTCTTACAACAGTTATCAACAAAAATCTCACGCAGGTAGATAACATGAATCAGAGAACATTATTTTACTGGTCTGTACAGCCAAAGGGAAAATAAAACTTCAACATTATGTCAAGAGATCTCACAAAAACGTACTTACTGGTATCATCACATTAATTTTGGTTTTTAACAGCAGTGATGTGCAATGACTTGGAGAAAGAGACCCCGAAGACACAGGGCGTAAGAACCAAAAACGGGGGAGGTGGGGAGGAGTGTCAAGAATGATCGAAACCTAAATAAAGTCGGGACTTGGAAGAGTCCAGTCGACACCAATCCACCCTGGCTTCCCCAGGTAGAAGGTACCCAGAAAGAAGAAACTGCTTCCTTAAGATAAAAAGAAGGCCCTCTGGGAGTGACGCTCCAGGAGCCAGGCCACCTGCAGGCCTCCAGCCGGCGAAAGGTACAGGTGCCAACGAAAACGCGGACCAGCGCACTGCTCCAGGAGACGGCGACCCGCCTCCAGGCCGCCGCGTCCCGCCCTAGTGGGCGCTGCCCGGGCCTCCACCTCCCGCCGCTCCCTCCCGGCCCCAGCCATCACCCGAGGTTACCGCCTCAGGCCTGCCCGCTCGGCACCTTTGATGACGCGCTCCGTGGTGGAGACTGGGAAGCGCCTGCCGGACATGGTCCCCCTCGGCCTCTCCCGGCTCCGGGACTCCCGACGGACGCGCGCCTCCTGGCCGCCGCCTTACTCTCCGCTGCCTCAGCTTCCCGTCAGCCGGGCCTCGCCTCCGTACCGCCAGGAGCACTGGCCTCGGAAGCCTCTGACAGGCGCGGACACCGCGGCTGGACTGGACCTCGGCGTCGAAGGAGTCGGCGGCTGAGGGCGGCGACCAGGCGACCGCCGCAGCTCCTAGCCCGCGCCCTCGTGCGCGCCCCCGCCGCTCGCCCCTGCCCAGCGGCCCCGCCCCTCGCCGGGCTCGCGGCTCCCCCCGCGCGCGCCCCCGCGCCGCACTCGCAACTTCCCGGCGGCTCCCGCGGCTTCTCAGACCTGGCGCTCTGCCCACGCGCGCGTGCGGTTCCCGGGTCTCTGCTCCCGCCGCCCATTTTTCTGCCTCACTTCGCTCTGCTGGCTCCTTTCTCTCGTCTCCGCGAGGCCGGGCCGGGTATCCCAACCCAGCCGGGGGTCTCCTTGTGACCCATCCCTCCCCTCTGGAGTGCGACCCCGCCCCCAGCCCTCTGGCCTCGCTCCCGCTCGTGCGCAGGCGTGGCTGCCGGTCGCGTCTGGCGCGCTCCTGCGCTTCCACCCTCCTCACGCACCACGCTTAGATCTGGGGACCCAGATGTAAGTTCACGTGTTCGCCTATGAGCACAGTGAGAAGAGAAGAACCTAAGCATCCGTCCTGGTACTGATTCACAGCGCGGCTGTGGGCCGCGTAGTTCTGAGCGTGGCCCCGATGCCCCTCAGCTCCCTTCTGCACCCAGCGAAAGCGGAGACGCCGGGTCCTGGGCTGCACCTGAGCGAAAGAAGTTCAGCCTCCCCTTTGGCCGCAGATGCCATCTGCCGCGCTAGACAAGGTGACAGCAATACCTCCCTCGACCCCAGTCCCTTGCTTTTCGGTTTTCCGTTATTTTGGGGAGCAGCACCATAGGCATGTCTCTGCAGCCATAACCTGACTTGTCTCAAGGTTAAAAATTGACCTTCATTGCTCCTCAAATTGTAAACCTCCGACCAAAAGAATAAACTACCCACTGGGCGGGGTCGCACGCCTGTAGTCCCAGCACTCTGGAGGCTAAAGCAAGAGGTTTGTAAATTACGGCACAGCCTGAGCAATTTAGCGATTTAACCAGATTCTGTCTCAAAAAAATTTCTTTCTTTCCTTTTTTTTTTGGAGTGCTGAGGATAGACCTCAGGGTGGAGGTACTGGGTTCAATCCCTAATGCCAGGGAAAATAATGAATAATTGTAAGCCTAAATTAGCACAGAAACTTTTGCAATCCAGTACTGAGGAAGGGTGAGGCCGGAGGACCCCAAGTTTGAGGCCATCGTGGATAGGTTAGTGACTTAGGCCTTGTCTCAAAAAGAAAGGGCTGGGATGTAATTTAGTGCAAAGACCCTAGGTTCTCCAGAAAGAGGAAGAAACAGAGGGAGAAAAGGAAAGCAACTGCCCTGCTACAGTTGTCTTCTGAGTATAGGACTTGGCAAAGCCACAAACAAGTATTTTGATTTTAGCAATGCTAATGGAATATTCAAACTAAAATCCAAGAAGTATATGAAAATTATAGACAAACCAGCCTTCACAGACACTGTGGAGGCCACAAGCGGTCATCTGTGGCTATGTAAATTTAATCTAAATTTAAATATTTCAACTAGGCCTAGTGGTTGCCTGCCTGAACTTCCACCACTTGGGGAGGTTAAGGGAGGAGTATCCCAAATTTGAGCCCTGCCTAAGTAAATTAGTAATTTAAAATTTTGAGTTTTTTTTTTTTTTTTAATTTAAGACAAAGTCTACAGGCTATACAGAATCTCATTACACAGATCAGACTTATAGTGATTCTCCAGTTTTTAGCCTTCCAAGCGCTGGCTTTACAGGCATGTACCACCATGCCCAGTCTCAGTCTGGAGGCGGGCCAGCACAGCATGCTGGGGATCAACCCACAGCTGCTATGCTCTGCCTAAGCAGGTGCTTTAGTCTGCTGAGCTATCTGGCCAGCCCAATAATTTAAATTTTTTAAAAATATTTTTCTTTTTTTAAATTTTATTTTTTTTTCTTGTTTCAGAACCTTTGTTTGTTTATTCACTCATTTTTATGGCTGGCTCAGCCCACCCCGAGAGCAGGGCTGGCACAGCATGTGATGCCGGGGATCGAACTGCGGTCCCTGAAGCTGCCCAAGCTTTCCCAAGCAGGCGCTTTAGACCACTGAGCCATCCCACTGTGCCCAATTTAAAATTTGTAAAAGGTCTGGGAATGTAGCTCATTGTGGATGACCTGAGTCCAGTCTGCAGTAATAATAATGTCATATAACTAATTTAGATCTTGTACACTGGCTGTATTTCAAGAGCTAATGCTAGCTGCTTTCTTGGGTAACTAAGAATAAGACATTTCCATTATGATGGAACATTCTATTGAATGGACTGCTCCTTTCTAAAAGGTTAAAGATAAACTCTAAATTTCCACGATATAGATTTATGTATTGAAAGGAGAGCCAGAAACATACCCTGGAATCAGACACTGAACTATCCCCTGGAGTTTTGACCTGAGACCCACATCTTATCCCCAGGAGGCAGCGTACTATAGGGAATTTTTCATGGGTCTTGGCTTTTGGCTTCTTCTATCCAAAAGATGTTCTGAAGAAGTTCTTCATTTAAAACATTACCCAACCAGTCATGGTGGTGCATTCCTATAGGCATGCGACCACTTGCTTAATGATTGCTCAGGCTCATGGCCGAGAAGCACTGTCCAAGCCTGAGATCTGCCCCTCAGCCTTATGACTTGTCTCTCTCTCTTTTTTTTCCAGTTCTGTACATCTTGTTTATAGAGCCTTAGTGTCTTCTTTGTACAGTATACCTTACACATTACAGTAACTTGCTGATTGCACAGTACAACACTAGTTTTACGTTGTTATACTTTACTGTGCTGTAGGCAGGAGTTACATAAATATAAGCAGAGTCAAGCAGTTGAAGTCTCTTTTGACGCTTCTTCTGAGTGTTGCGATGACATAGTCCATACAGCTCCTCTTTTAGTGAGCAATTCATTTATAACCCAATTGTGGGACCATGACTCGTTGATGAGGAATGTCCGTAATCCCAGCCCTCAGGAGGCTGAGGCAGGAGGATCATGGCAAGTCTGAGGCCAGCCTGGAATACGCAATGAACTCTGTAGTGAGACTCTGTCTCAGAAGGAAAAGAAAATAAAAGGAAGACCGGGGACTGACTGCAACCTGATCATCTTGGTATACGTCACAGCACTGCCACATACATGCTGTGTGGCCTAAACTTAGTACTCCACACAGCAAATCCCTGGCAGTAGAAATTTGGACCCAGCCCAGAGCTGCTGGGAATCTTCATTCTAGCAAGATTCCCAGGTAGTATGAGCACACAGTGCAGTGGGAGATAGCACCCTGTGTGCCAGGGCACTCGCCTGACACAGCCTTCACATCCTATGAAGACAGCAGAAGTTCCACGGCTGGCTTAGGGAGAACACTTCCTCTTTTGACCTGCGTGGTCACCAGGACCCACCCCTATAGCCCTGCCTTGCTCTCCCAGGCTGCCCTGCCCTTCCCCCACTGGAGGGTGTCAGATGGTTTTTGAGTTGCTTAGAACCTCCAGGGAAGGATAGGCCTCTGGTTTCCTCTGGGAGAGTCAGGTCTCCACCGCCCATGCAATATCAGGCTGGAAGTAAGCAGAGTCAGTCTCTGAGTCTGCCCCTTAACTGACCCTTTGATCCTTCTCGAGGATGGCACCGGGGCCTGGATGCTGCTCTTCATTACCTTCTAGTAGCTGTTGCCCTTGAGACCCAGTTCAGAGCCTTTAGCCTGGCCCCAAAGCTCCTTCTCAACCTGGTCTTAACCCACCTCTCCAGTCTCTCACCCTGCACAGCCTCCTACAGATATGCCAAACACAGGAAGCCATTTGCCATGTGTGGGAGCCGAGGAGGCCCTCCAGGAAGGCCAGGGTTCCAGGAGCAAGGGGGGGTGGAGGTGTCCAAGCTGGGCACAGCTTGCTGCCTGGCTGGCTGTGCTGGATGTGGGTCCCCTCCTGCCTAGATTCCCTGCCCTGGACCAGCCTGTTGCCAGTGGAGGTTATTTATTGGCCTCAACAAAGAAATGGACAAGATACACAGAAAAGCCAGCAGAATTGTGCTTGCATTAGCGGTAGAAAAAATGGGAGAGGGAGTCCGTGAGAAGGCCCTCAGCCACTCTGAGCATAAGTGGAAAAGGGACTTTTAAATCCTAATTTCACAGGTTGGCTTCCCCCTAGTGCAATTAAGGCATTGTGATATTTGTCCTATCAAAATTGACTTGGCCCCGGTGCCAGATTTAAATTGCTCTATGGAAAGATTCACTTGGATTCCCTTAAATTTTTATTTTTATTAATACATGTCTGCAGTGCATAATGATTACCCTTGCAAGGAATTGTTAGATACACAGAACATATCTCAGTTCCCCCACTCCCCTTTTTTGGCTAGGGTCTCACATGTAGCTCAGGCTGGCCTTGAATTCATGATGTTGCCCAGAATCATGACAATTCTTCTGCCTCAGCCTCCGGAGTGCTGGAATTCCAGGTATGCTCTATCATGCCAGGTCAGATGCCTGAAAGCTGTAGATGAAGGATTTGTAAGAGCATTTACACCTGGAAGGATCTGGAACGGTGTCTTGTGATTGGTTGTTCCCACATGCAAATGAAGGATGGAAAAGAGCACCTTCAGATTGGTCCTTCCAGCAGCACCCGGGCTGAAAACAGCCCTTTTCTGAGTACTTCATAGTACTCAGCTTACACCTGCCATCATTCTGGGTCCCACAGCTCCTCCTAGGGAATCTGTTAATTTCTGGGGATTTTTTCCTAGTGAGGAAGAAACTGAGCTCCCACTGGGAGGCTGCCCATGGGCAGGACAAGTGATGTCATGATGGCCGCCCCAGGTTTTGGGGGGCATCCCTTGCCCTATTGCCCTGCCTCAAGCCTGACCATGAACTGAAGACCTAGCCCTTTGACATTCACTCTCTGAAGCTTTCCTTCGTGCTTCCAGGTGAAGGGAAAGGCTGTTACCTGCGTGGACCAGTGCACAGTGCAGCACATTTGTTTCTCTGTGGCTCTTTTCCCACAAGATGGCAGAGGCAGAGACTGTATCCCAAGGGTCCACCTGGTCCCCTCTGTGTGACAGGTGCTCTGGGAGCACTTGCTCATGTAAGGAACAACAATATCATCTCCTTTTGCAGCAGACAGGGCTTCCCTCAGCACAACTAAGCAATTGGGGAGCTAAGAGGCCAAGGGTACAGGACTCATCTGAGCAACGTTATCATAGGAAGCTGAGCCCAGAAGTTGTAGAAGGTACAACCCACTGGCACAGGCTGTGAAAACAGTAACTTGACCACAGCTCTGCTCTCAGGCATTTTCTCTTTTCTGTATTTTAGGTACGTGGTGTGTGTATGTGTGTGCCTGTTTTTTGTCAGGCTGGAGATTGATAACTACACTGAAAAAAAAATAACATGTTCATGGTTTTATTTTTTTAATTTTTTTATTTTTTTCTTGTTTCAGAACCTTTGTTTGTTTATTCACTCATTTTTATGGCCAGCTCAGCCTGCCCCAAGGGCAGGGCTAGCGCACCATGTGGTGCCGGGGATCGAACCTTGGTCCCTGAAGCCGCCCAAGCCTTCCCAAGCAGGGGCTTTAGACCACTGAGCCATCCTGCCAGGTCCATGTTCATGGTTTTAAAAAATTAAATACCCCAAAAATATGTATAGGAAAATTAAATTCACATTCTATTGCCTGACTCTGAACCAGCCTCTCCTGTTCCTATCCTATAAGCTTTACTATTGTTAATATGTGTATACATTTAAATATGCATGTATATATAAATACATATACATATTTCTGCACGAATGTACTCATATATTAATATTCATCAGCTTTTATCACATTTATGGTAACAAACAGATCAGATCACTGTGCATGGGGCTTGGTGGCACATGCCTATAATCCCAGCACTCGGGAGCCTGAGGCAGGAGGGTTGGGGTACATTGACTAGACTACTTTGTGAATTCAAAGCTGGCCCGGACCACAAAATAAGACCTTGTATCAACAAACAAAAAGAGACCAACGGGCAGGGGAGATAGCTCAGGGGCACAAGTGCCTGTCTTGCAAGTACAAGGTCCTCAGTTTGATCCCTGGTTCTGGAAAAGAGAGAGAGAGAGAGAGAGAGAGAGAGAGAGAGACCGAAAGACTGAGACCAGATCATGGTATTTAGGTTTCAGTAACTAGGTTAGTAAGTTGTAATTTTGTTTTGTTGTAATGAAATAGAATGGAAGAAATCAGAATGCATGTCACATAAATTAAGTGGTTTTTTAGAACCTGTTTCCATTTTTAAAATCAAGGTGTAAGCCAAGGGGTGGAGGCCTAAAGACAGGACTGGTTTTGCAAGAACACAGGCTATGGTAATAGTAGGGAAGTAGGACGGGGCTCTCTCAGGTTCCCAGCACATGCTGGTGAGCGCAGTTTTCCTTCTGTGAGTAGGCCAGCTTGTGAAGCTGAGAGGGTTATGAGAGCCGCACAGGCACCCTGCACCCAGGGACCCTGAGCAGACAGCAAATGGGATGAGGCTGGGGGTGTGGGAGGCCCCTGCCGTGGCAGCCACGGGCCCTGCAGTGACTGGGCCCCTGCACAACCTGAGTTTTGGTAAAAGGCAAAAGATTTATACGATCTGAAGAGAAACCAGAGTACCACCTGAGTTTTGGCACCAGTGATGAAGTGTGAACTAAGGACAGTTACAGGCTGGGTAAGTTTTAAGGAAAAAAACAAAGCTTGTCTTGCACAGCTTACACCTGTGACAGTAGCAATAGGGAGGCTGAGATGGGAGCATTGCTATGAGTTTGAGGCCAGCCTGGACTACACAGTGCCAGAGGATCCCAATTTGGAAGCCAGCCTGAGTAATTTAGCAAGACGCTATCTCAAAGCAATTGAAAGGGCTGTGAGGTAGCTTGGGATATAGCTCAGTGGACTGAGCGTCTGCCTGGCAAGCACAAGGACCTGAGTTTGACCCTTAATATTGCATACTATGCTGGCCCCAAACTCTGGGTGCGCCTCTAAGCCACTGAAACCCAAGGTGGTGGCACATGCCTGTGATCCCAGCACTGAGGAGGCTGAGACAGGAGGATCACTGAGTCTGAGTTGCAAAGTGAGACCCTGTACCAAATAAATGAATGAATTTTTAAAGGTAGGGGGGCTGTGGTACAGTTCAGCTCTCTATGGGTTCAATCCTGAGTATGGGAGGCTATGTGAAATATAGAAAAGAAGCATATCAAGATGAAATGAAACGAAGAAGCTATCTCACTTGCATAATTCTGGTAATTCCAGCCCTCCGGGAGGCCAGTGGATGCTGACATTGTGTCCCTTCTCCCTTCAAGTGTGCATATCTCACAGCCAACCCAGCCCTTCCCAGGGGGGCTGAGCCTCAGTGGATCGGTGCTTGCCTGGCATTCCTGAGCGCCTGGGTTTGATCCTCAGCAACCCCAAGAAGCAAAAATAAATCCTGGCACTGGGAAGGCTGAAGCAGAAGGGTCTCTGTGAGTGCAAGGCCAGCCCGGACCATATGGGAGGACCCTGTCTCACAAAACAAACCCCCGTTCTTGAATTCAGATAAGAACTTCTCAAGCACAAAGCGAGGACAGAGTCTGAGGGTGTAGCTCTGAGGCCAAGTGCTTGCCTAGCATGCATGAATGCCTAGGCTCAATGTCTAGCGCAACAAAATGACGTCACTGGTCATTTGAGAGATGTAAATTCAAACAACACTGAGATTCCATCTCACTCCAGAAAGAATGGCTGTCTTCAAGAAATTAACCAGTAACAAATGCTAGCAGATTAGAATATCAATGATGGTCAGAGAATATCAATTCCAAGCTAAGTCAAAGATATTTGATACTCAGAAAGCCAGTGATGATAAGCTCAAGTACCTATGCTATAGTGTAATAGTATCAGAAAACTTTTCTGCTGGAAGGTTAAGAATGTAAGTTAACAGACCAAAAATTGGAGAAAAAGAAGGGCTATGAGGATAGCCAATATTTTGGCCCTAGCCCTTCAAGGTCAATAAGGATTCAGGATATAAGAGAACCTGTGCTGTAATATCCTATAACTCAGAGGTGTCCCAAATTTTCTGGTCAATGAGATTATGGGGCCTCAGAGGAAAGGGATAAATGAACTATAGTGTGTCTAAGGAGAGTCACCCAGAGAAAAACATTCTCTCAGGCTTTCACAGAAAGCAAACTGGCCAAGCAATGGCCATGACTCATCCCGAAGGCTGACACTAACAACAGTTCTACAAAGTACTATATATGGTCCCAAACTTAATCCTGAGGGGATCTGACCCTGGAAGATAAAAAAAAAAAACAAAAAAACAACCCGAATGTTTTGTTATACAGGTCTTGCTTTGACTTGCCCTTGATCACTCAGAAAAAAAAAAAAGCTTAATTACAATGCATGAAATACAGAGCTAGATTAGTGACATGAGCTTTAGGAGGCTTAAATCAATAGCCTCCAATATTACAAGCTTCACTGGTAGCCCACTGCAATTGCAGAACATTTGACTGTGTATGCATCTGTTTCCTCTTAGTCCAAAGAGAAGAATTTTCTTTTCCTTTCTTCTTTTTTTTTCTTTCCTTTTTTTTCTTCTTAGCAACATCAATAGGGTGGTGGGTCATGCCCACACACTGTGCTCTGTAGAACTATTGTGAGGACAATATGTAATGTGTCAACTTTTAAAATAAGAAAGGGGAAAAGAAAAAAAAGTAATGTTGATTGAATGTGTGAATGTTTAATTGTTTGATCAACTTATATACCTATATGTATTAATCTAAACTGATCTGATGATGAAAATATGTAATATAACCATTGTTAAATTTATACAATAAAAATATTAAATTTAAAAAAATGCTAGCAGGGCTGTGGGAATAAAGGAACCCTTCTCTACTATGGTTGGGAGTGTAGACTGGTGCAACCACTGTGAAAATCAGTGTGGAGATTCTTCAAAAAGCTAGGATTAGAGGTCCCATTCAACCCAGCTATTTGCCTTCTGGGTGTCTTCCCAGAAGAATTAAAAGCACCAGACCACAGAAATATAGGCACACCCACATTTATAGCAGCATACTTTGTAATAGCTAAATCTTGAGAACAACTCAAAGGCTTATCAACTGGTGAATGGATAAAGAAGGTGGTGTTTTTTTTTTAACACAATGAAATACTACTCTACCATAAAGAAGAATAAGCTCAAGACACTCTAGGAAAATGGATGCACCTTGTGACCATGCTTTCAAGTGAGAAAAAAAATCAGCCACACTTGTGTAAATATCACATTGTTTCTCTGGTGTGAGAAACTGAAAGTGTAAATAAGGACCAAAATGTGTAACAGACATTGTGAAATAGGAAGAAAATGTTCAAATGGGGAAGGGAACAAGGGAGAGGGGAGGGGGAAAGGAAAGAAGGGAAAAGTAGAAAAAAGAAAACATGGAAAGAAACCTTTGTGAGTGGGGAAGGGAGCAAGGGCCAAAGGGAGGGGGGCCAAATGGGGAAAAAGTAAAATTAGTTATGTTACACACAGGTACAAATTCTCTGTGGTGACTGTGATCATCATGTATATCTAAAAGTTTCCAATAAAATGTAATTTTTTAAAAAACCAATGGAAAAAAAGCCAACAATATCAATAGACAAATTAACAAAGAAAAGGTATAAATAATATAAGAAATTATATGGAAGTGCACCACTAGTGAACCTACATTTTATAAATTATAACGTCATAGGGCTGGCGAGATAGCTCAGTGGACTAATAAGCATCTGCTTTGCCAAGCGTACTGACTGGAGTTCCAACTCTGGTCCCACATGTGGTGCCAGCCCCACCCCCAGGGCACGCCCAAGACTGAGTCTGGCTGTGGTGGCCCAAGCTTGCAATACCAGCGCTGGGGAGGCTGAAGACAGGAAGATCACTATAAGTCCAAGCTGCGTAGTGAGACCCTGTACCAAATACATTTTTAAAAAAGATAAGCATAACATCATAAAAAACAGTGTGTTCATAAATTTTTAAATTTTAATGAAGAGGACAAGTCTCTCTCTCTCTCTCTTTTTTTTTTTTTTTTTTTTTTTATCTTTTTGAGACAGGGTCTCGCTATGCAGTTCGGGCTGGCCTTGAGCTCACTTTTGTAGCCCAGGCTGGTCTGGAACTCACGCCTGGCTGAGGGCAAGTCTCTTTAAAAGATATGACTCATAAAAACTAACAAAAGAATTTTAAAATTTAAAAGTACTTACATCTGTTAAAGACATTAAATCCATAATTTAAAAATGTGGCCGAGCGTGGTGGCGCACGCCTATAATCCCAGCACTCGGGAGGCTGAGTCAGGAGGATCAATGTGAGTTCGAGACCAGCCTGGACTACAAAAGTGAGTTCAAGGCCAGCCTGAACTGCACAGTGAGACCCTGTCTCAAAAAGACAAAAATAAATAAATAATAAAAATAAAAATGCTATGACCAAACAACTTCAGATGGCTTCACTGGCCAATTGTTCCAATAGTGAAAGACTCTTTTCCAAAGAATAGAAAAAAATAGAATCACTTCTGGGCATGTTTTGCGAAATTGGCAAAAAGCAGATATCAAAGTTTTTAACTATATTAAATTTCAATGAACTATTCTTCAACAAAATAAAGTGAGCTGGGCATAATGGTACATACCTGTAACCCCAGCACCCTGGGAGGCTGAGGCAGGAGGGATCCCAAATTTGAACATACCTTGGGCAATTTAGTGAGACCCTGTTTCAGTTGCTGTTCTACGTTGCTGTAATAAAATGACACCCAAAATGAAGGAAGAAGGAAAGATTTATTTAACTCACAGCGGATGTTTCAGTCCATACTCTGTTGGCTCCAAGACAGAGTAGCACACAGTGGACAGCAGCAGCTCATGCTGGTGGAAAACAACAGAGCAGAAGGAGGGGCAGCAGCTATGGCTACTCCCAAGCCCCTCTCCCCTCCTTATGTTTGCACGCAGTTTACCTGCCCCAGGGCAGGAGTAGCACTCATAGCCATAATCCCAGCATTGGAACAGGAATTAATCACACACTGCAGAGGCCACCTCATGTCTGCACTTGGGGGCATAACTATACACAAAACACAACTAGACACAAACCATAGCAGATCCTATCTCAAGATAAGATAATATAGAGCTGAGGATGTAGGTCAGTGCAAAGGCCCTGGATCCAATCCCCAGTACCACAACAAAACAGAGCAAAGCAATTTTATGTATTGGTCAGAACTGCCATAGATAATTAAAATTATCAAGATTTCTATTTAACTGGCTTCTCTACTAATTGTTTCCTATCTGGTTTCCATCACACAAGGCTGTGTGAGGGTTGGTATTCCCTGTGGAAGTCTCCAAGCACTTTAAAAATCTTGATTAATGACCAGCTAGCTCCTATGAGAAACAACGAATACTTTTAATTTAACAAAAGCTGAGGGAATTTTATTTCCACTGTTGCATAAAAGTAACCTGGCTTTGGTTTTTGTGTATTTGAAACCATTAAATAATTAGTTTATGGGTTAAATGCAGACAAGAGAACTGGAGACTAGTTCTAAACTAGAGCAGTGGTTCTCAACCTTTCTAGTGCCATGACCCCATAATACAGTTCCTCATGTTGCAGTGACCCCAAACCAAAAAATAATCTTAGTGGCTACTTTAAAACTGTAATTTTGCTACAGTTATGATTCAGAATGTAAATACTGATATGCATTATGTATTCTCTTTGCTACAAATAAAACAATTTAAATATAGTGATTAATCACAAAAAATATTTAATTATATGTTGAGAAATATTTATTACTAATTCCAATAAATAACATTTCCCCATGGCATGGCATGGATTTAAATATGTATTTTCCAATGGCTTTAGGCGACCCCTGTGTTCTGGTTGTTGGACCCCCGCTGGGGTTGCAACCCACAGTTTGAGAACTGCTGAAAAGAAGGATTTCTAACCTGGGCACAGTTATCTGTGCCTCTTGTCCAGCCCTCTGGGAGACTTGAGGCAGGAGAGCTGCAGGTTTGTACTCAGCCTTGGCAACTTAGACCCTATCTTGAAACAAAAAAATAAAGGGCTGGGTGGCAGCTCAGTGTGAAGGTCCTAGATTCTATCCTCAGGACTTGGGTGCAAGGCCAGCACAGGGAAAGATTTCCAAAATAGCTACACAGAGCAAAAGGTATTTTGTAGTGTATGCTCCCCAATTTTAATGAAACTATTTCTTTAATGTATTTGGTACAGAGTCTCACTATGCAGCTTGGACTCATAGTGATCCTCCTGTTTCAGCCTTCTCAGCACTGGAATTGCAGGCATGCACCACCACATCTCATCCATCCCAGCCCAGCGCTCCAGGGGGCAGAGCCCGTGCAGCGTGTTATGCCAGGGATTGAACTCAGGCCCTTGCATTTGCCAGGCAGGTGCTTAGACCACTGAGATATCTCTCTAGCCCTTCAATTTTATTTATTTATTTATTTATTTGGTGGTACCAGGGATCAAACTTAGGACCTTGTGTTTGCCAGGCAAGCACTTACTCCACTGAGCTATCTCCCTGGTCCCCCTCAATTTTAAATAAAAAGTACTATATAAACATTTTTTGGACAGTGTTGGGGATCAAACTCAAGATCTTCCCACTGAATTAGACCCTCAATCCTTTCTTTATTTTTTTTAAATTTCAAAACAGGATAGCACCAAGGAGCTAGCTTAGTTGCATAAGCACCTGCCTGGCAAGTGCAAGGTCCTGACTTGGCCCTCTGTTCAATCCCCTGTACATAAAGGGCTGGCCAGATAGCTCAGTGGATTAATGTGCCTGCTTAGGCAGAGTGCAGCAACCAGGTTCAGTCCCGGTGTGCCACACCAGCCCTAGCTCTGGGGCTCGCTGAGACTGAGATTGAGACTGAACTGCGTGTGGTGATGCTAAGCTGAAATCCTGGCACTTGGGAGAATGAAAACAGGAGGATCACTACAAGTCTGACCTGTGTAGTAAGACCCTATAGACCGTGTACTAAATACATACATTTATTTATTTATTTATTTATTTATTTATTTATTTATTTATTTTCCAGGTACCAAATTTCTTTATTTGAAGGAATTAAAGAACTTAAGTAGATGTTCTGGTACAGTTTATAGAAAAGGTTAAGGTAGCCCCAACATGCATATGCTGCTGTCTTAGTGACATTAGCACTCATTGTCACTGTCCCCCAAGGTATGCTTGTCAAAGAGGTACTCTGCCATGCCAGACTCAGGGGCTCCCATCTTGCGCAGGTTGTTCATGTGGTCACCCAGCTCTTTGATGGCCTTTACCTGCTCGTCCAGGTAGTGAGTGTGTCTCGATGAAGTCACACAGATGGGGGTCGTTCTTATCAGTGGCCAGCTTGTGCAGCTCCAGGAGGGACTGGTTCACGCTCTTCTCCAAATGCAGCGCGCACTCCATTGCATTCAGCCCATTCTCCCAGTCATCACGGTCTGGTTTCTTGACATCCTGAAGGAAGATCCGGCCGCCACGTCGGTTCCGCAGCTTCATCAGCTTCTCGGCGTGTTCTCTCTCCTCATGAGATTGGTGAAGAACGTATTTGGTGAAGTTCTTCAAAGCCACATCATCGCAGTCAAAGTAGTAAGACATGGACAGGTAGATGTAGGAGGCGTAGAGCTCCAGGTTGAACTGGCGCTTGATGGTGGCCTCGGCGTCCTGATGGTAGTTCTGGCGCACCTGCGTGGGCGAGGTGGTTGTCATGGCAGCGGCTGGCGAGGCTGGGCTGGGCTGCTGCGGCGGTGCGGGCGGCGGCGAGGGCAGGCGAGGGCCGGGCTCCGTTCAAGCACTGTTGAAGCAGGAGACCCCGACGACGCTTGGCGGACCACTAAATACATATAAACAAACAAATAAATAAATAACACAACAATCTCCGGTGTGGTCTTCTTAAACTGCTAAATCACCCTGGCTGAGCTCAAACTTGGAATCTTCCTGCTTCAGCCTCCCAGAGTACTGGGGCTACCAGGTATCCACTATCATTTCTGGTTGACATATATGTTTTTACTAGTAACATATATCATACAGATGTCACATGCTATATTTTATTTATGTCTTCTATAAGTACATTCAAGGTTCATTTCTGTTACTGTTTTTGAGACATGATATTGCCATTCAGTTCAGGCTGGACTTATATAGCCATGAACTCATGGCTGTCCTCCCGCCTCAGTCTTGATTAAATTACTTTTGCATGGAAACACACATACATACACACACACACACACACACACACACACACACATATATATATATATATATATATATATATATATATATATATGAATTCATGCTGGACTTGAACTTGCCATGTAGGTCTGAGTGGCCTCAAACTCACAGCAGTCCTCCTGCCTCAGCCTCCCAAGTACTAGGGTTACAAGCCTCTGTCACCACTCTATGTAACATAAGCATCAAGTTCAGAAAGGAACATATATTTATAGATGGGTGTGGTGGTGCACACCTGTAATCCCAGCATTCAGGAGCTGAGACAGGAGGATCACTTCAAGTTTGAGACCAGACTGACCTACAGAGTGAGCTCAAGGCCAGCCTGAACTTCAAAGTGAGACCTTGTCTCAGGGAGACCAAATAAATAAGTAAATAAACAAATAAATATGCATATATTGTAATTAGAACAGATGGTGCTAGGGCTGGAGAAGTAGCTTCATAGTAGGAAGCTCGTGTGAGACCCTCGGTTCAATCTCCAGCACAGCAAGAGCAAGTAAACAAAAACATGGCCCAAAGCAACTCCCTACCGGATTTCAAGTGAAGAATCTCTTAAAAAAAAAAAAAAAAAAAAAAGAATCTCTTTATGTGCTTGTTAGAAATAATACTAATAATTTTAAAAGCTGGGCACACAGGTGCACACCTATAATCCCAGCACTCGGGAGGAGGCTGAGCCAGGAAGATCACTGCGAGCTCAAGGCCAGCCTCAACTACATAGTGAGTTTAAGGCCAGTCTTTTTTTTTTTTAATTTTTGGGAAAGGCTGGACTTAACCACATAGTGAGACTCTCTCTCAGAGACAGCAACATCAAATGCCAGTGAGAGTTCTGCTGGCTGGTAAATACATATTTACAGGTTGATATTCAGGCCAAATTTTGGGCAGAGTACCCTTACTGATGTGCATCCTCTGTTCATCCAGGAGAGAATAGGGTGCTGGCTCAGGCTGTCACCACCCCCTTTGTGATGGTACGTCATCACAGAGCAGGAGAAAACGGCAGCAGTCACTAGATAATACAATACTGCCTAGAACAGAAGGTTTTGTTTTTTGAGACAGGGCCTCCTTTTGTAGTCCAGGCTGGCCTTAAACTCAAGGCAATCCTCCCGCTTTAGCCTCCCAAGTGCTAGATTATAAGTGTGTGCCACCACACCTGTTGGGAGCCGCAGAAAGCCAGGACTTTGATCAAGTGTGTGTACGTGGGACTGGGCCTCCCTGCCGGGAGCAGAAAGCTACCCCAGTGCTGAGAAAAACATCCTGTCTGGTTAAGGCCAGCTGTTGGTTGCTGGGTAGCCTTGTGTTGTGGGATGCAAACTTTGTAGAAGTATAAATAAGGGATCCTTTCTGTGTGCCTTGAGTTAGTCTTGCCCATCAGGCAGACTGGCGACCACCTAGCCCAACTTTTCCTCTTATCTATCTCATTCCTATCGCTATGTCTCCCTGGGGTTGAGCCATTTACAGTAAGATTGACAGATCTCTACATTTACGGATCCCTACATTTGGTGCCCAAACAGGGACCCCATTGCAAGGTAAGTATGGGCAGAGAAACCACTTCCAAAAAGTGCACACAAGGTGGGGAAGTGGAGTGGTTAGAGCCAGCAGTAGTCCACGCTGGTGTGCATTGGTGCTGACCTACTAGGTGTAAAACTTGAGAAAGGGGCTCACTAGGGCCAGGAGGGGCTCACTGGGGCCAGAAAGGTAACAAAACACAAAGGGAGAAAAAAAGATTTAAAAAAGCGTAACAGATTCAATTGCATTAACGATGGGATAGTTTTTAAGAGCCATAGATATTGATAGGTATATATAGATATATATAAAAATGTTTGTTGTTTTTGGGGGGCTTGTATTTGTGCTATTTTCAAAGACTACTATAAAGGACTTAATGTGGAAAACTGTTTTAAAATCAAGTCCCAAAGGGACAAAAAAGATAGAGATAGGGACACAAAGTAGGCTTCAGGAGGCTTCCGTGTTCTAATTCTTGGCAAACCCAGTTGGGATTCCCTAGTCACCTGCCAACATATTTACCTCATTCAGCCACAGAAGTTGATGCATATCACCAACTACAGTCCTGTGTGCCTGGTGCTATGTAGGGGGATCATGAGTATGGTAGCCTGTGGCCTTGACATTGGCAATATGTGTTGCGGGCCTCACAAATTTGTTAGGCTCAAGATAATGTCTATGGTTAATATCTGGGGAAAACCAAAACACCCAATGTGTTTTATGGAGCCACAAGCTGCAATCTTGACCAAGGCAGCTCAGGAAAATTTCACTGAGTCACAGATTAAAACTAAATTGTTGGTCTTCATAAATCCTTGTCCTTTAAAATCTTAAAATAATTAACACAAGCTGTTAGTACCTATGGCCCTACTGCTCCCTTCACCTTGAGTTTAATAAAAATGCTACAATAGATTACGCTCCTGAATGAGTTAAAAGAAATACCTAAAACAGGTTTAAATCCAGGAGGCTATTATGGAAAAAACACACAGATAGCAGGAAACAGACAGAGAATGTGTTTTATAGTTTAATAACTACAAAGGATTTGCTATTGGAAAGGATACCTTTGCTAGCACAAACAATCAACTGACCTTTACATTACAACTATATAGCAAACTAAGAGCTCTACCTTTAGGGCCTGGAAGAAACTCCTTAAGGAACCTTTCCAAGATTGTACAACAGGTTTGTGACAAGCTACTAAAAAGGTTATCAGTGACAGGCAAGATAACAAAATAATAGTTCAATAATTGGCCTTCAAAAATAAACAATGTTCATGTATAAGACACTTTTAAGTTCTACAAAAGATGGACACATAGCAGCAAAGAAGAAATTCCATCAAATACATAAAACAGCTAAAAAGAGCCCTTTAGAGGGATTTCCATACTGGACAATGGAAGGGACTCAGTCCACTGCTAACCTGGGGGAGAGGGTATGCTTGTGTTTTTTCAGAGAATGCTAAATGACCTATTTGGGTATAAGAAAGTGTTGTCAGGCTACACTGTGATGCCAGATCTGAGAAAAAAGTTAACAAAGAGGCCAGATCTAACCTGGGGCCTATCGAAGGAACTGACAAAATAGACATCCAAGGTCTAAATAGATGGTAAAATACATAAATATAACTAAATTGTACTAAATATATGGCATAGGTGTTATTTAGAGATGAGAGATTTTATTTTTTCAAAATTTTTCTGATAAGAGCTCTGTTTATTGATAACAAAATCTGACTTGTCTAGTTACCATTATAAAAAAAAAATTGCAATAGAGTTAATATAAGTTAATCTGGCCACATGTGTTGGAGTAGAATCTAATGTCTTTCTCACACCTGCTCTCCAGAATTTCACAGGTAAGGTAACACCAGAAAGGGGTTCTGTTGTTTACCAGGATGCGTGGGCCAAAATCAGAATGGAGGTTCCCTTGCTGGCCCACATTGTACGGTATCTTGTCCACTTGCTCCACCTAGCGTCTATTTTCTGTACAACAATCCTTCTAAAAGCATAAAGCTGACGAGTCATCATTCTTGGCTTTAAATTGTCAAAGGCCTCCCTCTCTGCAGAGAGCTCCGAGCGCTTGAGGCGCACGGGGTGGGCTGGGCTTAATCTGAGCACACTGATTCACGCACACTGCCCTCAAACTTGCTGGGCTCTCGTCTATCCCAGAGCTCTCACTTCTGCTGGCCCCAGGCTTGATCCTTCTAGGTCTCTGCAGAGCTGAGGTTCAACTCCAAAGATGATGTCTGCTCAGGCCCTTCCTGATTCCTGCAGCTAAAGGACACCAGTCCATGGTCCCCTTCCTCCTTGTTCTGGGGACCGTTCTGTGACATTTGTTTCTGTGCTTGTGTGCTTTAGCTCCTCAACAGTAAGCCTCTGTCTGCCCTTCTCACCCCTTGCCGGGACGCCTTGTGCCTGACACCAAATCGGAGCTCATCGCCTTGCTGGATGAATGAACACGGTTTTGTTCTTATCTGGATCGGGCATTGTTAGCCAAGATACAGCGCTTTCAAGAGATCACTCCCTCTTCTCCCAGCCTACTCCCACCAGTAAATGAAAGAAAGGCTTTTGAGTTTGTGTGTGCTGGGATATGGGGAAATATTTTTCAAGTTCTCAAAGGAATCCAAATAACAGTTTTTCTGAGATATGGTCTCACTGTATAGCTCAGGCTGGCCTTGAGTTTGCTGTGTATAGGCTGGCCTTGAACCAGCAGCGAACATCCTGCCTTGACCTGTGGAGTGGAGGGATTACAGGCGCACACCACTGCATCCACCAGCAAAATGTTCATTACTATTAGTACAAGGGTCTTGTTTGTTTTGTCTTTTTGAGACAGGGTCTTGCTATGCAGTTCAGGCTGGCCTTGAACTCACTTTTGTAGCCCAGACTGGTCTCGAACTCATACCAATCCTCCTGTTTCAGCCTCCTAAGTGCTGGGATTACAGGTATGTGCCACCAAGTCAGCTTCACAAGGTTTTAATTGATAAATCATTTTCTCACACTTCTAATCACACTTAGAGATAGGTCGTGTGAACTTAAAAATCCTACTTCATAAAGATGTGGTTTAGAAGGGTGAGACATATTAGAAGACACACAAATAATCAGTAAGGGTCTCACTATGTTGTTTGGGGTGGCCTTGAACTCACACCAATCCTCTTGCCTCAGCCTCCCAAGTGCTGGGATTACAGATGTGCACCACCACACCTAACCATGAATCCACTTTTCTTTCTTTCTTTCTTTCAAAAGTGGGGGGTGGCTGGGGAATAAAACCCAGGGTCTCCTGCGTGCAAGGCAAACGTTCTCCAACTGAGCTGTATCCCCATCCCATAAACCCACTTATTTGAACTCAAAATTCTGAGCTCTTTTTGCTGAAGAAATAGCAGAGCCCAGAACTCCAGGGAAACTCTACATTGGCCTTGGTCTATCTTGATTTGTTCAAGTTACACATTTAAACACTTTTCTAAGGACTTTCTCATTTGAGGCAGCTTATAAGCATGAGCTAGGTTTGGAGTCTTGGGTGTATGTGTATGTGGTTTTAGCAGGTGCTATACCACTGAGCTACATAGCCAAACCCCTAATTAAAAATTTCAGTAAAAAATAAAAATAAATCCAATATCTGAATCAAGACCCTCTATCCTTAGTTGTTAGCTTTTTTTTTGGTGGTAGCAGGGATCCAATTCAAGACCTTACACTTGCCAGGCAGGCACTTATCCCACTGAGCTATCTCCCTGGCCCCTTGTTTTTTTAATGAAATGTTGTTAATGTACAGACTAAAAAAAGCAAAATAATTTTCTACTTAGCTAAGTACAAGCAGTTATAAAAATAGGTTGTAGGAATGAATAGACCTTAAAGCCAAATGAAGACATTAGAAATCTGCTTATAGAGTTTACCTGCCCTTCCAGGTAGAATATATAATCAAAAATATCTGTGTGGAAAATTTCATTTTCTCAAAAAATCAGCTTTTTGAGCCAGGGATGTAGCTCAGCAGCACAAGTGCTTGCCTGGCAAGCTCAAGGTCCTGAGTTAAAGTTACACACACACACACACACACACACACACACAAAGCAGCTTCTCAGTAACAACAACAAAAAAAGCTTTTCTGGGAAAGAAAAATCTAAGCTCCAACTCTCTCCTGTTCACTCACTTTCAAGAAAAGGTGCAAAGCCCCTTGGTAGAATTTATCGTGGGTGTTGGGGATACAGCTTGGTGGCACAGTGCCTGCCTGGTGAGCGTGAGGTCATGGTCCAATTCCTGGTACAAAAAGAAAAAGTTACAAGGAACAGGACACTTGAAAGAATCTCCCACTCTGGGAAGAGCCTCGAGATCAAAAGGATTTCTTCCCCTCTTTCCTTGCATCTCTAATTAAAGACCTCTGTCTGTATTTTAGCAGAGCCAGCATACGCTTTCTTAGTGTATTATTTTTCTCAAAACCCACAAGCTTGGCATCGTGTTCTCTAATGAACTGGCTTGGCTGTTCTGTCATCCTTGGAGGGTGAGGTATTTAAAATGTCGGCCCAGTGCAGGAGGACAAGTATTCAAAGAGCATTTTGTCCAGAATTACCTCATCAAAGGTAATCTTGTTATTTAGGGGGCTCCAATGAGAAATAGTCTGATAGCTTTGTAGTGGTTTTTTTTTTTTTTTTTGCAGGACCGGGGTTCAAACTCACAACCTTGCACTTTCCCAGCAGGCACTTGTGCCTTGGAGCTATCTCCCCAGCCCCCTATAGTGGTTTTTTTTGTTTCTTTGGCTGCTTGGTTTGGTTACTTTGAGTTCATCTTGAACCATGTGGTATCCTCCTGCCTCAGCCTTAGTGGATGGATTCAGGGGTGCAATCTACACCCACTGGAAATTTGTCTCTCTTGCTTTGTAGTGGGATCAAGCCAACAGCCTCAGACACATAGGCAACTTCCCTGAGGTAGTCCCCTCCCCAGCCTGCTTCTGAGATTGGGTCTTGATAAACTGCCCCAGCTGGCCTTGAGCCTGTGATCTTCTGGCTGGGATTACAGGTGAATACATTCACGCCTGGGAACTTCTTTTTTTTTTTTTTTTTTTTTTTTTTTTGAAAGATCTATAAGCAACTGCATTGTCTTTATGGTGTAAGGAAACAAAAGGGTAAATAAGGACCAAAATATCTAATGGCTATTGGGAAATGGAAAGAAAATGTTCAGGTGGGAAGAAGAACAAGGAAGGGGGAGAGAGGACGGAGAGAAAAAAGGAAGGAAAGGACAAGGAAAAAGGGAAGCAACGCTTTTGTAAATAAGGAGGGGGAGAGGAGTTGAAGGGAGGGGAGGGCATGGTGCAACCTGCAGCACATACAGAAGTGAATTTCCTGTGGTGAATGGGATTATGTAGATCTAAGATGTGCCGCCGCTAATTTTTTTTTTTTTTTTTTTTTTTTTTTTTTTTTTTTTTTTTTTTTTTTTTTTTTGCATTTTAGCACAGGGTCCACAGGATCTCACTACACAGATCAGACTTGTAGTGATTCTCCTGTTTTCAGCCTCCCAATCACTGGAATTACAGGTGCGCACCACCATGCCCAGTCTCAATTATTGTCTCAGCATGCTCCAGGGGCAGTACCGGCACAGCAAGCTGGGTATCGAACCTCCAACCTATGTCTGCCTAACCAGGTGCTTTAATCTGCTGAGGTATCTGGCCAGCCCTAAAATCTTTTTTTTTTTTTTTTTTCAAGTGCTTATTCTACTGAGCTCTCTCCTTGGTCTGCCACTAAAATTTTAGAAAATGTAAAAATCAGGGTGTGTGGCTGAACATAAAAGAGAAAAATTAAAAAGGAAGAAAAATCCAATCTATAAGCAAACCACAGCCATAAAAAAACAAAACATCCAGAGCCCAGTGGAAACAAGTCCTGCTTTTTGGTTTATGATCGCAGGGTTTAACATTTCTGGGTCACTCCTTAGCTGTAACTGATGCTATGTTTGGAATCCCACCGGCTACCAGGATTGCTGGCATACAGGAAGGACAATGTTAGATCCTTTCCTTCCTTTAAAATAAACCCTGAATAAGCCAGGCTAGGGGAGCACATCTGTAATCTCAGCACTTGGGAGGTGAGACAGAGGGATTGCCATGTGTTTGAGGCCATCCTGGGCTCCATGGTGAGTTTAAAGCCAGCCTGAAAGGCATAGTGAGACCCTAACTCTAAAACCAACAACACCCTGAGTACACATCTGGCAAGAAAAGGCTGTGATGTTGGAGAGAAAAATGTCTTTGGCTAGCAGCTCTTAACATATTTAGCAGAAGGCTGCTGAGAACCTTTGAGCTGCCCAACCTACTCTTCGCCTCCTTACAATAAAAATGTTGGGGCTGGGGAGATCACTCAGTTGTCTAAGTACCTGCCTGGTGAGTGCAAGGACCCAGGCTTGATCCTCGCTATCACATATGGTGCCAGCCACTGAAACCAGGCATGTAATCCCAGCACTGAGGAGGCTGCGACAGGAGGATCACTACAAGTCTGAGCTGCATAGCAAGACCCTGTACCAAATAAATAAGTAAGTAGATAAGTAAAATGTCACCTCAAGAGCTATGTACCACGAGTGGAATATACACGTCTACCCTAGGAGTGGAGAGACACTTCTACAAGGCTTTGAACTTTCACTCTTCGGCAGGCTAGCATTTCCTACTGGATTTTGAGGAGTACAAAATCATTTAAGTGCACAGACACTTTGCTTTTCCACAGGACAAAAACCTTGTGCCTACAGTCTGTCATGTCTTGGATGGGTTTTACTCAAACAGATCTGAGTGTCACTGAATGGCCTGAACAGAAGCAACAATTCAGACGAGAACTACTTTCTAACGCTTTTCAAATTTTAGTGTCTCTCCTCGCACCAACACTGTCCCCAGTGGCTTAGCTGCCTAAGAGCATTACAAAGTGAAGGGTGAGGTCAAGGCTTTCATCTTAATGGTCTTTTACTTCTGTTCCATGAGGCCATAAATTCACCTCTCTGAAATTATGTTGCTAAATAAAGGTGGATCAGGGCAAGAAAATATAAGGGAAATACTGCCCGGGGCCAGAAAGCTCACAGGCCCAGAAAGCAGGATGTTGCCAGGCCTTTTCATTCATTCTTCTACTTAGTATGTGCTGAGATCAAGCCCCAGCCCAGGAATTTGGAGTAAAAACAGCAATTCCTATGCAGGTCCTGTAACAGACACAGAGGAACCAAATCCAGGATGGGAAAGCAGCAAAGAGCAGAAGGGAAAGTGTTTCCAGAGAAGGCAGAGGAAGCCAGAGAATGGACTGACTGGCACTGTGGACATCTCAAAGGCAAGTCCTGAGGGACTGGATGGGAATGGCAAGACTGGGTCTTGTCCCCAGGATCACAGGGAGGAAAAGGCCATGGAAGCCACTCAGCACATTTATTGTTGAGCTTTAAAAAGGGAAGGATTAGGCAGGAGACATCTGGGAATCTCAAGCACATGTATCATGTGACTGAGCTGCGTCTCTTACCTATGAAGTTGGAATGAGAATCAAGTAAACATGCCAAGTCTCCCAACAGGGATTTCCTCCCTGTACAGTGTCACGTGACTGACTTACAAGAACAAAGCCAGGGCTAGGGATGTAGCTCAATGGTGTAGTGCCCATCTGCCAAGCACAAGATCCTGAGTTTGAGTCCCAGTAACCTCACCACCACCACCAAAGAACTAAGCCAACTTTCCAAAGTCAGTGGACTTATACAAAACAAGGTAAAAGGATTTTTCTGTGGTGTTGAGGATGGAAGCCAGGGCCCTGCATACCCAAGGCAGTGCTCTGACCTGAAGCCACATCCTCAGCCCAAAGCTAATACTTTTTACCAGAGTATATTATGACAAAGTACCTTCTAAAATCTCACTATAAAATGTTAAGACCCAGTAAGAGAAAGCTCTGCTAATGAGCAACACAACATCGCCACCCTGTGTTGAAATGAGCACCATTACACCCATAACGTTACGGCTAAAAAGATCACAAGGGGATTCTCGGTAATTATAGAATATAGCTTTATTTAGAGAATCTTACAAATAAAACATTTACAGTCCACATAACATAAGTTATCCTAATTATTCTCGTAACACCTGAGTCATTCAAAATAATACTGTGATGGAACTGCGGAACTGTAAAGGGGAAGTTATAAAAAACAAACCTCTCTCTTTTGCAAAAATCAGGTGTTTTTCTTATAAAGCAGATGTCCAGCACACTACCATCTCTTTGGAAAAGGACTTACTAAAAATAGGCCTCAGGCTACCTAAACAGAAAAAATTTTTTTTTGTAGTACTGGGGACCAAACACAGGAGGGCTCCAACACTGAGTTGTACCTCCAGCCCCTTTTATGTTAAGGCAGAGTCTTGCTAAGTAGCCCAGTCTGGGCTTGACCTTGCAATCCTCCTGCCTCAGCCTCCCAGAGTGCTGGTACTGCAGGGGTGCACTACTGCTCTTAGCATAGAAAGCTTTTAAAAGCCCAAGGTGAAGGACAACTGAGGAGCGCCCTCTTCCTTCCTACCCCAATTGATACTAGGCACAGAACACCCTGGAGGTGAGGACAGGAAGGGCAGTGAGAAGCACAGAACTCTGCACCTGGCTTCTGGCCTCTGTGTGTATTTCTTTGCTGACCTTAGCAGACCAGGAGCTGGTCTGTCTGCAGGGAAGGTGAAGGTGCTGATGTCAGAGGAGAAAGGCCCTCCGAACTCACTACCCTGTAGACTGGTCCGCCGCAGATGCAGCACAGCCCCTCGCCCCTTCTTGCTGTGCTCCACCGGGAGCTCACACTGCATCAAGGCCCTCTTTAAGGCTAGTTCATGTATTGCTACATTTATTAAAGATTGGTTTCTTTTTGTTTGCTTGTTTTTGAGACAGTTTCACTATGCAGTTCAGGCTAATCTTTAGCTCACCTACGCTGGCCTCACAGCAATCCTCCTGCCTCAGCCTCCTGAGTGCTGGGATTACAGGTGTGCACCACCATGCCCAGCTCTAAACTCCTCTTAGTTAGAAACTCATTAACTCTAACTCAGTATTCTACTCCAGAAAAAATTCTACTCTTTTCTGTTTTTGGTAGTACTGAGGATTGAACCCTAAGCACAAAGGTATGCTACCAGTCTATTTGTTTGTTTGTTTATTTATTTACTTATATTTTGAGACAGGATCTTGCTAATTTGGCCAGGCTGGATTCAAACTTGTGATCTTCCTGCCTCAACCTTCCAGAGTGCTGGGTTGATCGTCGTGTGCCATCATGCCCAGTGACAAAGGATATTTTTAAAGGAATGATAGGATCCATACAAGGAATGCTAAACTTAAACATTTAATACATTAATATGAGTTCAGTAGGTCAAAATCTTCCAGAGTCTTAGTTCTCTGCCTTCCCTCTTTTTTTTTTTTTTCAAAGCTGCAGATGTGGCCTAGAGCCTTGTATATGCTATAGCAACCACGCCACCACTGAGCTACACCTACCTCAGTATCTGTGCCATTTTCTCCTAGCTCCTGAAAGCAGTTTGAGGATTATAAAACAGAAGAAGCAAAAAAGCATTTTAAAACAGTATTAACAAAGATGACGTTAGCCGGGCGTGGTGGCGCACGCCTGTAATCCCAGCACTTGGGAGGCTGAGGCAGGAGGATCGTGTGAGTTTGAGACCAGTCTTGGCTACAAAAGTGAGCTCAAGGCCAACCTGAACCGCATAGCGAGACCCTGTCTCAAAAAAAAAAAAAAAACAAAAAAACAAAAAAAAAACAAAGATGACGCTAAAA